>CAUYQU010023083.1:0-206713 GCA_963574635.1 Cheracebus regulus
AGAAATGCCAGATACAGGTGAAGGGGAGGAAGGCAACAAATTACACTGCCACGTGTGTACCTATGCAACAATATTGTATGTTCTTCACATGTACCCCAAAACCTAAAATGCAATAAAAAATAAAATTAAAAAAAAAAAAAAAGAAATCAGAAATCTGGTATGACTATCTCAAATTTATTTGATAATTATTTTAATTTTTCAATCTTTGTCCGAAAAGAGGTCAGTGGAAAGAAGAATACAAATTTTTTTCAGTTAAACTTAATGAGTATGGATAGATTTTTATTTTAGGTAAAATTTTGCATGAAAAAATTTAAAATAGCATTCTTCTATATCTCTAAGTTTATTTGGGAAAACAAAAAGTCACTTCCTCAGTTATTCATTGGTGATCAGACCAATGTCAGAGCAGCTACAAATGCAGTAAACAAAGGTATGGGCATGACCCATATGGGTTTTCTCTCTTAATAAAAAGAACTAATAGTAATAGGGTTGCTATTGATGATTTCATGAGATAATTTATGTAGGTAGTAAGTGTTATTTTTTTCTACCATTAAATTTACTTGAAATCTTAAGAAATTACTTACCTGTTACGTTATTTTCAGGTGGGTGCTGTGACAAATTACCACAAATTTTTTTTTGGCTAAAAATGATAGAAATACATTCTTTCATAGTTGTGGAGGCCAGCTGCCAAAATCACTATCACTAGGCCAAAGTCAAAGAGTTGGAAGGGTCGCTCTCCCTCTGGAGGCTTTCGGGGGGATTCCTTTTCTTGTCTTTTCTAGTTTCTGATGACAGCATTTTTTGATTTGTAGGCACATCACTCTAACCTCTCCATCCTCACACAGCCTTCTCCTCTTATATCTATAATCTCCTTCTGCCTCCCTTTTACAAAGAGACATGTGATTATATTTAGGGCATACCAGGATCATCCAGATTAATCTTTCTATCTCAAGATCTAAATCATATCTGTGGAATTTCTTTTTCTAGATAAGGTAACATGAACAGGTTCTTGGAATTAGGACAGCATAATTTTGATTGGCCCACTATTCGTCCTACTGCGTTTCCATGTTAATTTTATCTTTGTTGGGATGGGAGCCTGTACATTTTGTCAAAATATGCCAAATACAACAAAATATATTTTAAAGACTCTTCTGAAAGTCTCCAAACTTGTCTTATCCCTACATTACCAGTTTACATTTGTTTGTTTATTTGTAAATTCAGGGTAAATAATATGTGTTTGTAAGTGGCTAGGTCCGTTATTGATGCCATAGCAGATCGCAGACCTCCCAATCAAAAGGCATTGTCTCTTACTCCTTGAAATAATAGAGATTCAAGCATCTGTCCTCAAATCTCACCCAAAAAGTAAGCAGAAAATGCATATAGATAAGTAAAAAGAGAAACAGACCTGGCACAGTGGCTCATGCCTGTAATCCCAGTGCTTTGGGAGGCCAAGACAAAAGGATCACTTGAGGCCAGAAGCTTGAGACCAGCCTGGGCAACATAGCCAGACCCTGTTTCAACAAAAATAAAAATAAACTAAAAAGAGAAACATAAATCTCCCGGACATCACATACATATGTCAGCATCCCAATCTTCTTGGTGAAATATAGATAAAATTCTCCAATGGATAACTATAAATTTGCCTTCATATAAGGTGATAATATCTTTAGTGGCATTCCCGTTTGCCATATTCAGTTCCTTAGTAAGTCTTTTTTATTTTGTCTTTAAATTAAACCTCAAGTCATTTTTTTCTTTAATCAGCTCTGCCATCCTTCTCAGTCTTAATCCACACTACTCTTCCATTTTCGGTCACAATGACTTTTTCAAATTAAATGTGATCTTATATTTTCCATACTTAAAATCCTTCAGTGACTTCCTTTCCAGTTAGAAGAGAATCCACACTTCCTCATATGCGCTTACATGATCCAGCACTCGGCACTCTCCTCCCCTCCCTGACTCTATCTTATTCCACTTTTCCATCGTCTTAACTCCAGCCTTACTGGTCTTCTTTCTGTTGTTCCTTGAATAGCCACAGCTCATTTCTTTCCCAGATCCTTCCCATTTACTCTTCCTCTCCTTGGAGGCTTTGTCTCCAAGTGTCTGACAGCCTCCCTCTCTCAGCATTGCATCCTCAGCATACATGGGCCACTGGTCAGAGAAGCCCTTGCCAAGCACCCAGTGTCAAGGGGCCATCCTCTCAGCCAGAAGCTGGTTCAGCACACCCAGTCCTGGTGGTGTCATTTGTCAAACTGATTTACCTTATTTATTCACGCTGTCATTGATTATTCCTTATTGGTAATGTAAATCCATAAAGACCCATGTGTTCCTAGTACCTTGCATGTGGTAATTGCTCAGTAAACAATAATGTGAATAAAGTGCTATAGCACATTCTTCAGCCTCTTTCTGATCAAGTATTGACCACTGGAAATATTCTTTTGTTAATGCTGATCCTATTTGCCGCAGGACTGGGTATGTCAAAATGCTAGTTTTGTCTGACTCAACACTTGTGAGTCCTCCAGTATGCTGCCTTCTGTTCCTCTCCTAACATTCGGCGGCTTCTGTGCTGCTTTTCCATTGGTCTTTGCTCTGGCCCTTTCTTCCACATAGAAGCAGTCCTGCCTCCCCACGTTTAATACCAGAAGCAGCAGGAAGAAGCATGAACAAAGGAGAGTATGCCCTCTTCCTGAGTAATAAGTGTATGTTCACAGATATTGGGTGCTTAATGTAGTGGTTTTAAGTAAGAATATTAGGCTATCCCAGTCACCCAAGGTCATTTATCAGTTTTCATCGAATTGGGGAAATTTTCAGCTACTGTTTCTTCAGATATTTTACTTGCCCCTTTCCCTGTTTCCACACTGTGGGAACTGTCAGCCTAAGATAATCCCTTATAGTTTCATTTCAGCATTAGATCATATGTTACTGATTTTAATGATGTCACATCTTTGTAAAGCTAGTATTTTAGCAGGTGCTGAGATAGACAATAATCATCTGAAAATAAGTATGGATTGGGAAATGAGAGTGACAGTGTCCTATCTGATCCCATGGTTTGAGAACTTATGTAACACTCTATATGCATAATAATTGCTGCTATTTAATAATGAAATAAAATATTTCCTTTCAATTATAATACATATTATAAAATAATATATTTATCAAACAGTGGCAAAGTTGTTGGGAAATAAATATGTAAATTGTTTGGTACTCACAATTTAATCACCAAATTTGTTACTTATTGGTTTGGCCTAGGATAAATACCATGAAAAAAAATAATGAAACACTGAAGACATTGTGAATTGATAAATTTAAGTCAAGTGTCTTTATGATATTGTCCTACAGGCCAAGTTTCTGTTCATTTTCTGTTATTTTTTGTCTGTTTTACAGACCAGTCTTTGTCTTGATGTAGCCTCAAAGTTCACTGACTCCTTCCTTTGTATTTTAAAGCCAATCCAATGATTTTTTCATTTCAGATCCTTATTTTCAGATGTAAATTTTTCATTTGATTTTTAATAGTTTTTACTTCTCTGCTGAGTTTTTTTTTAAAAATCTGTTCATTACCAGGATGTTTTCTTTTGTAATCAGACCCAGGTTTGCTTGCTGGCTGCTCAAAAGCCAGACACAAGAGGCAAACATAGGAGGTGAGGGTTGATGGGAAGAAAAGCAGGTTTAGTTAGAGAGTCAACAAACTGAGAAGATGGTGAACTAGTGTTCTAAATTTTAAAATTTACCCTACAGTTTTTAAAGGGAAACTTGGTGTGGGACACAGGTGGGAGTGCTGCAGAGCGCAGGGGCTGTGAGTCTTGTTCCAATGACTATCCTGGATAATCGCCCACCTGGAGGTCTGGCTGGTGTTACCTTGACTGCAGATCAGTGGTGGTGGACTAATTGTTCTTGACTCCTGCTAAGTGGGGGGATTCTGCAGGGGCTTTGTGCCTGGTTTAAGATTATCCTCCGGGCAAGAACATAATTTGATAAGCATGCATTGCTGGAGGGGAGTTTCTAGAGAGGGAAAGAATGAAGAGGTGAGAGTGGGAGGGAAGGAAGAAAAAGTGGGTGATTTTTAAAACTCAGATCCCTGCTTATACTTTTACACGTTATAAATTTTTGAGAGCTTCATTTAATTCTTTCTCTGCTAATTAATCTGGTTTCATTAGAGTAAATATTGTGCTGTGAAAACTCTGGAATTTGTTATATTCCTCCAAACAGTGTTACTTTTATTTTATTTTTTTAGAGTATTTTAACAGATACCTTAATTGAACTCCAACTGCAGACTCTATCTGTTGGTAAGCAGCTAAAATCTCAGATGAGATTCTTCATCCTTTTCAGGGATACTTAGGGTCTGCTCCATGCATTTGTGGTTCAGTTGTCACTGGAGAGTTGGTGAAAGTTCATACACAGAATTTGTGGCTCCCTATCTCTGGCTCTCTACCTTCTGCAGTTCTTCCTTACTTTCCAGCAGCTGTGGTTGCTCAAAACTTTGGCCTGTGATTCTTCAGGCAGCAAAGACTCAGAGCCTTCCTGTTGGAGTCTTAGCTGCTCGGCATGCCTCCTGCATCCTGTCCTCATGCTAACACCCTGAGAAGTGACCTCATTCAGTTACCTTTCTTCAAGTGTCAGAAACCCTTTAGAATCTCCTAGTCATTACCCAGTAACTTCAAGTCATTGCTTTTTGTATTTTATACAAAGTTTAGTTTTTGTCCCAGGTTTGGTTTGGTTGGAGCTTATGTTGTTATACTAGAAGTAGAACCTTGTGGTTGTGTTTTGAGAACACACATGTGCCGGAAATTTCTTATGTGTGGCTCTTTAATGCCTCACAGTAGCCATGTATAAGCTAAATACTATTATCTTTATTTTATAGATGATGAAAGTAGGACTATAAATATAGAGTTATACATCTTCTTCAAGTGTTATGCAGGTAGTTGTTAGTGGAGTCAGGATTAATATCTAACTCCCTCAATTGAGTCGTTGCCCTCCTATGTTTCCTCTGTAATTTTATGTTTGAAATATAGTACTCTCAATGTTTGCTGAATATACTAAATTTCTTATTAGCAGGCATTCTCTCTGAATACAAATGTAACATTAAAGGTGAAGTCTTTCACATTAGAGGAGGAACTTGCCTGAATTTTTTAATGTCAACAATGTTACAAGCCAAAGCCAAAGTATTATAATTTCTTCACAATTCAATCAAACACGGTAAATTAAGTCTCCCAAGAGTGTAAAACTAGAAACAGTAGAGGATGAAATAAATCAGCTGATGAAAGAAATGCCGAGATAGGAATTAACAACAAAACCTTTGTTATTAAAGTTATATTTTGGCCAGGTACCATGTCTCAGACCAGTAATCCCAGCACTTGGGGAGGCCAAGGTGGTAGGATCACTTGAGCCCATGAGTTTGTGACCAGCATAGGCTATATGATGAGCCTTACCTCTACAAAAAAAAATTAAAATTCAGTGGAGTGTGGTGGCACATGCCTATAGTCACAGCTACTCAGGAGGCTGAGTTGGGAGGATCACTTGAGCCCAGGAAGCAGAGGTTGCAGTGAGCCGAGATGGTCTTAAAAACATAAAGTTATGTTTTAATATTTAAACCTAATAATATATCATCAATTGTACTTAATCCAGACACACATATTACAAAGCTAGTGCTTTGGCTGGTAGAGCAAGAAACAGTTAATAGAAGTAACAGTCACATTTACTTTTGCTAAAGAAAACAGCGCAGATCCTTTAATGGACCCAAGTGGTGGCAGTCTTCATTGACTGGCTGCATAATTACTCTTGAACACCTCTGAATTAACTGCCTGCATATTAACACCCTTGGACACACGTACGGCAGCTGAATGTAGTTGGAGTTGACCACTTGTCAGTATGATGAGGAAGTGTGTTAACTGCTGTGCCAAAGAGCTTCTAAGCTATTCCCTTGTGATTATTAATAGCATTGTTAACAGTGGTTTGGGTCAGAAAACTCTGGGTGCAACTGAGTAAAACTCCATCCTAGATACAGAGAATAAAGAGGTTCTCAGATGTGGAAAACCTGTCAGTCCGCACTTTTGTAAGCACTTCCTGAAGGCCTCAGAAGAGAGATTACATCAGAGATTTTCACATTAGTGTATTTCCCCTCTGTTTAATTATTGAAATGTACTATTTCCAAAAGTATGGAATAACTCCAGTTTGGGTACTATACATCTTTTCTGAGTGAGCATCTAGCACCTTGTGCTGTACTCTGCTGTCACTAGGGCAATATGGCAATGTAATTACTAAGCCTGTTAATCTCCAGACTAGCTTGGGCTCATAGTATAGAGGGAATGTGCCTTTTGTCCTTTGTTATTGTTGGGTCCAAGCAGTGTAGAAATTCAGTGTGTACTCTATAAATATTCACTGATAAATGAGTGGAGATCGGGTTTTTAAAAATCTAAGAAATCCGTAATTGCTTCTATGTCAGGATTACATTTACTCCCACCCCAACACCACAGATTATATGTTCCATGTGGCCTTCCAGTCACTCATAACACTAAGAGCAAATCACTGTGAATTTAGCCTTGGACTGAGGATATGTTTAACAGTTTAATTTGCATTGCCTATTGCCTGCTAGAATTAAGAAATTTCTTTCTTTCTTTTTTTTTTTTTTTTTTGCCCCTAAAGGGTAACACATAAAAAAGAGAGCTTTAGAATCAGACTTAAATTCAAATGTCACTACCACTACTACTTGAGTGGCACAGGGAAGCTCCTTCTCTACACTTGAGTCAGATGGGGCAGCACTGCCAATATTACAGGTTCCTCTGAGGAGTCAGTGCATGCCCTGTGTTAAGGTGGTTACTGCCTTACTTGCCACACACGGAGCCCCTAACAAAAGCTGCTTCCTGTCTTCCATTTCCCTCACCCGACTTTAAAGAATACTAAAGTATTTTAATTCTTTATGCTGTCTCCATTCTGGATATTATATATTTTCTTTAAAATTTTCAAAGCCTAAACCATAACACCTTTACACAATAAAAACTATAAGCATGATTAGCTGCTAAAATGGAATATATTCTAAAAAATAGGGTAACTCACCAGTTTTTGATCTAGAGCTTTTTCAAAAAATAGCTAGTCAAGAACTTCACTTTCAGAGCTGCTTATTCATGTATCCTCCTTTCTCCTAAAATTCCACTAAATGACTGAAAAAATGCTTCAAAATCTATAAACATACTGGAAATTATTAAGTAAATATAAGACATTTTTGGAAGAGAAAAAATGATGAGACTAAAATGGCCAAGAACCATCAGAGAAGAATACATTGTAAAATGCTGCCAGGGAGCTAAGAGTGTTTCTAAAGAAGCCCAAAAGAAACTAAGCTAACAGAATATACATGGAGAAAAGAATTAAAATGACGAGTAAACAAATATACATAACTGTTAAGTCCAAATATAAAGATTCTGAAGAACTAGTGCAAGTAATAAACATGTGCTCTCTGAAACCATCAATGGAAACCTGTTTCTTAAAATAATTTAGGAGGTTGAAGACTGACCAGTCATCTGAATTTGTAGGAATTCTCCTTTCCAGTACACATTTGCTGTCCAGCTTATAAATGATCATTTTCCTGTGCTCTGCTCTTGCCTCCCCCTGTAACTGGTGCCTAAATTTTATAGCCAGTTTTGTCTACAGAGCAGCCTTTCATCATCAGTTTATATTGAAGGACCATGTTAAAATCTGGGCTTAGATTTTTTAACTTCACATTTTTTAAATGTTGTGTTTATATTAATTTGTTTAAACAATGGTGTCTTCTAAATTTTATGAGACAATTGAGTTTTACTGTTTGGAAAAGTAAACCAATCACCAATGGAAGCCCTGTAGTTATTAAAAGTAATAATACATCAACCCTTTTTATTCATAGTTGGTTTCATTAAAAAAAATAGCAGAATATTTTAGTAAGAGGTTTTCTGAAATTCTGAAATTATTTCAGCTTTTGAAATAAAATGCAGTAATTAAAAAAAAACCAAATCTGTATGTAATTATGATGTGCACTGAAATGAAAATACAGAATTGTTAACTCTAGGCCTTGAGATAAAGAAATGCACATTTCAGAATTGAAAATACATAGAAAAATATAGTGTTACATTTGCTGCTATAAAATTACTGGGTAAATTGGGAAGATAATTATAGAATTATCATTAAAGAAAAACTTTAGGTAAGTACCAGGTAAGAAGTTTTAAATTAAGCATCAACATCAAGTTTACCAGAAGTTTTTCTAAGTTTAGATTGTCTTAAGATACAAACTAACATGAGTTATTAATTTGAAATTATAACAAAAATTAGTTACAGGAAAGTTATACTTTACTTCCATGAAATTTCCTGGAATAAAAAAAAGTTTACCCTAAAAAAACATTTATCCATGTGAATCTTTTTAGAGAGTGAGCTCTACTGGTCTCTTGGCGACACTCCTGTCTTGTTTACTGTTCCATTCCCACTGCCCACAACAGGGCCTGTGGCGCAGCAGCCGCCCAGGGCAGGTTCTGTAGTGGAAGGAGGGATGAAGGAGCGGGTGCTGTCTAGGAGGCCTTGCTCAGTGCAGAGTGCCAGGCTGCAAAGGCCTTGTTTCCTATTCCCGCTGTCACCCAGCCTGGCTCCCACTGCCTTTCTACTTCCAATGCCAAACCCAATTCCATACAGTTTTTTAAGAAGAAAGAAAAAAACACGTCTCTGCCTCTTACTGTATTAAAAAAGATAGTTTTTCTCTATTATCTTTAATTATCTGTGATTTTTATAAGGCAGCCTTACAGGGCAATTCCATATCTATTGATTATGAATTCATATCATAGAAGGCAGAATGCACTTATTTTGACAAAACTTTCTTTTATGCATACACATTTTAGGAATTTAATATTGTGTTATTTTGGTAACATAAAAATAAATGTCCTTAACTCCACTGCCATTTGGAATATTTAAAGCCTTCCATTAAAAAAAAAAAAATTCTTTATTTGTAGAGGCATAAACACCGAAGTGTTACATACTGAATAGAAATGTTACAAGATTTATCTTTAAAATTGATTAAGAATTATATTATAGATGCTAAAGATTATCTTCATAACTGAAAATGATGTACTTTCCTTCCATCGTATATGAAGTTATGAGAAATTTTATTAGGAAAACTGAATAGTTAATATTAGGTCCATAAATGTTTTACCAGAGTATGGTATGAATTATATTAATGTACCAATCAATATTAAAAAGTCTTTTTTTTTATTAAGGAAAGGTTAGATATAGGAAAATGGTAATATATTTTCTAACCGGATAAAATTATGGAAATTTTAAATAAAAAAGACTCCATTGGGATGTTATTTAAATAGTTTGTTTTTCTACTGGGCTTACCTGCTCGGGACATTCTCCCACCCATCCAGTCACCTATCTCTCCTTCCTTCTAACTCTGTGCCTACTGTGTAGTCTGTGCATTTAATACCAACTGGGCTTGTAACCTGGCACAAGGACGCCACATTCCAGGAGGAAAACTGGAGGACTTAACCATGGAAATGAGTCTCTCTGCTTTTTCTTGCTGTAAGGTCTACCCAATTCCTCCTATTGAAATCAGGCTTCAATATTCAATTGCTTTTTATTAAAGCACTTTCTGGTGATGTGTTGAGTAGTCACACTGTAGCTGATGAAGAGGAGACAAAAAAGGGAAAATCTTTGGTTTCTTTTAAAATCACTTTCATAGGCTTTGGGAAGATAATAACAGAGGCAAATAGTGTTGTAAATTAAGTAACTTCTGATAAGAACTTGTAGTTTAAATGCTAGCCGGGGATAAACAGACAAGAAATGCAACTATGCACAGTTTCTCTCAGTTACAGCTCAGCCAGCACTTTTACGTGTCCTGTGCAACATAAAGCTGGAGAAATGTTCTGAGCCTGCTGTAGATATTAGTGCCAATGGGAGAAGGTTGACACCTAGCTGGCCAACTTATTTTTTCCTAAAGTTTAAACAAGATCCACTAATGAGCTAAGGCAGTTTAGGGCATAAGGAATCCAGTGAGTATGTTCATATACAGCAGCTCTGTCTTCCCCACCACACTTTGGTTTTTCAGAAGTTTTAATAGTTTTATTTAAAACCTCTTTGAAAATCATCTATTTCTGATGCTAGGTCATTAATATCACAGATTTTCCTTAATTCCCTTTTGTGACAAGAATTGAAGTTAGAGCGATGAGGAAGTCATTGTATTTAACTGAGTCAGTCTAGAGTTTAAGAGGGGAAAATCAGAAACAAACAACTGTAACAGAATGGTATAAAGGAAAGAGACATGAAGAAAAGAGTGCCATGGAAATAGAAATGAGGGTGCAAGTAATTCTTCAGGGGGAGAGCGAGTATGAGCAAACAGAAGTAATCAGATAGCATAGTGCTGGAGGGAAGTCATCCCAGTTAAGGGTGCAAAGTCTTGGAGGCAGAAAAGAAGGAGAGCGTTCGAGGCTGGGGATTAGAGTGGGGAAAACAGTTTCTAGAGTCATCCCTGACTCTGACTCACTGTGTGGCCTTGGGGAGCTTGGGGTTACTTCTCTTTAAGCCGTAGTTCCCTCTTCAGTAAAATGGAAATAGAAAAGTAAGCACACACTTCCAAATCCTACTTAATTTTTAAAATTTCCTTTTCAAGGAATCAAACTGTGCCATGATTCCTTTTTGATTACTCAAAATAATTTGACACTAAAAACTGAATTCCTGTAGCACAGATATTTGATCAGTCCCTCAACAGAGGCAAATTACTTCTCTCTCAAACTTCTTTATTATCAGGATCATTGTTTCCAGACAGGAAGGAAATTTTTGCTGCATAGTTCCAAAAGGCAATAGAGCTGATAGTTAGAAATGGCAGAGAAAGATTTTTGTTATTTTTGTTTTTAAATGAAAGAAAAAAGTAAAAGCATACTAAAAATCAGAATTGGAAGACAGTGGTGATACAGGCTTCAAAATCAGTGAGCTCTCTGTTATCAGAGATCATTTCACTGGATACAAAGAGAAGAAAAATAGCTTTCTTGCCCTTAAGAATATAATTCCTTATACACTGTTTTATTTGGAAACAATTTTACCAGTAACCAGTTTGTAACTTGTTAGGTTAAATTGTAACTTGTAAATTGCCTTAGATTTCTTTTATACTCCATACAAGGTAGGATAAGGAAGCAGTTGCTCAGTTTTTTTTTTTTTAATTGTCTTGAAGATTGAATGAAAGAAACATAGAATAAAAAGAAATAACCAATAACCTGCTTCATAAAAGGGCGATAACCTCTGGATCTAAGACTCAGCTCATCAAAAGATGGTTTGCAGACGACCAGCAGCAGCACTTGAGAGCTTGTTAGAAGAGCAGAATGTAAACCCTACCCTGGCCTAAAACAAGATCCTCAGGTGATGTGGATGCACATGAATGTGTGAGATGCCATGCCCTAGAACCACATTTCAGGTAGTCTCTAAAGTTGCTCAGAGTAAGAGCTGCCAGTACCATCTCTTCAACAATTTGAATCATCAGCTCTGACAGTTTCTTCCCTGTGTTCTAAGAGACTAACTGTAGGCTCTTTCCCCTTTTCCTTTTGTCAGCTCTCTCATTTGGATGGCAACCTTAGATAAGGAAAACACTCTTAGAATGATTAAACTTTATTCTCAGAAAAGCACTCTCACAGAAATGAAGAAAGATTGTCAAATGCGTTAGGGATGTTATAGGAAAAATACAGTTACCCCTCCGGTGCTTATTGCATCAGGACACAGAGACCTCAGGTGGATCTCTAGGAAGGTTTTTCACACTGTGACCCATGACAGACGACTAAGGCCCCGCTACTAGACCTTGCAGGCCCCGCTCTGTAGTCAGCGTGGGTCCTGCTCCTTCTGAATGAACCCCAGGAGTCAGCTGTAGTTTCTCAGGTCACCAGATTAGCAGTGCTGGAACTCGCTTGAGTAGTCAGGGCATCTGCCACTGAATTCATTGTTTTACCTGCTGTACATTGCTGCTTCTCATAAAATTTATAGACAAAAGCCCAGCAATTTAATATGTGTTTACAGACTCTTCTCAAACCACATTACTGTTGCTAAACGTACAAAATGAGAACTGACATGAGTTGTACTTTCTGTTTCCTTCCCTCATCTTTCACTAAACAGCCAAAAGGAAAATCAGGACAGAGTAGAAGCAGAAGTCTGTGTACTAATTACCACTTACAAGGCCAGGCACTTTATATACTCAGTGTGCAAACAGCGCAGCTATTCTGCAGTAAGATTTATTAACCCCAGTTTACAGATAGGAAAACTGAGGCTCAGAGATCAAGTGACAGAACTACATTTGAGTGTTATTGTGTTGGAACCTAAAGTGTGTGCTTCTTCATTACATCTTAAAATCTTGTATTAATCTGTAAACTAAGTTATTAGTTTTGTTTCAGAGTAACTTTTTTTTTTTTTTTTTTTGGTATTTGTTCATTCAAAACATAACATGGCAGCTCACTACAAAAACCTTCCTGGAATTTTTTCATCTCTGAGTTTCAAAACCAGAAACCATGTCAAAACCATAAACCATGTCACCCTGCTGAAAAACCCAAATACAAAGAATTATTACATTGTAGTCCATCCATTAATCTGCTTTCAGAACTCTGTGCAGCTGTGTTATCTTTTTGCTCTTCTGTGACACTGTGATATTCCTATCAGTGTGGATCTACTTTTCTGTTTTTTAAAAAAGTGTCATTGATTATCAAGTTCTCACTAATAGATGTTTGTTCTCTTCTCATCCCCATGTTATAAACCCAGCTGTTCAGCCTTGCCCTGAATGTCATTTGTAGTACTCAGTGGAAACTTTGCGATTAGACAGGATTCTTGAGTTAGCATGAATCTCCATCATACCTTTCTTCCACCAGTGTCATCTAAAGCATTGTTAATGCTGTTGCTCTAACATTTCACAGAGGTGGTAATGCTATACCACCTCTGTGAAATTTCAGCATTCAAACTAATTTTCAAAATATCTTTTATAGATAAGCATCCAGAACAACTAGATGTATATCAAATGACTTGTCTAAAATTCCATAGCAGATAAAAATACCTTAGTGTGATTTCATACAGCAGTGGGACATAACCAACATGTCAATGATTATGGAGGAGAAGTATGAGCTTCTTGAATATATAAATGTTATGTCTTTCAGTTTGATGAAACTTTCAATTTGATGAAAGACCCATACATTTATATATTCAAAAAAGACATACATTTATATATTTAAGAAACATATTGAGTATTTTGTGATTCATAAAGTACCTTGGATGGCAACCATGGGTATTGGATAAGGAAGCAGGAAGCCTTAATTAGTTTAAATATACACTAATTAATGAAAATGTCACAAAGGAGTTAGATGTGCTATAGCTACAAACTACACTTTCCTCTAATCATGTTGAAGATTTTTCTAGATATATACTGGAGATATACAAAGATGAGTAAGACACTACAGAAATTATATCATCATTGCAGTTTAGAGTGATTGAAGTTTAAATAAACTGTTGATTTTTATTGAGTCAGTAAAAATTTTAAACACTTTCTATGCACTGTCTCATGTTTCTCTCCTAATAACACAAAAGTGGGCTCTGTAGTAGCCTCATTTCACAGTTGAGGAAACTACCTGGAAAGCTGAGACTCTTGATTAGTTTGAGTGCTAACTGGCAGGTAGATGTTAAGCTCGTAGGTACATCAGGAATTGAATCCATATATGATTCCAGTGTTTTTGCTCATGACAACCATTTTTACTGTACCGGTGTTTATGATCTAGGATTTTAAAGAAAAAGCCTTATTTACAATAGTCATTAAAGGGTTACCTGAGGGCGAGGTTATGAAAAAGTGTTATTTTTTTTTAACTGCATTAGACATATTAAGATTAGGTTCAACTGCTAATATCAAATATCCACCTGTAGCGACTTAACCCAGTAGAAATATTACGTCCTTCTCCTGTCTCCCTTAAAAGCCTGTACAGCAGTGCCACACTGTCCTTCCCCAGCTCCATATAGCTTATAGCTGTGCTTTTCTTAGCCTTTCACTTTTTCCTTCAAGCCTGCTGCCTTTAAAACCATGTCTGCATCCCATACAGGAAGAAAAAAAGAGTGAAAAGGAAAAGAGAATGCCAACTATATAATTTTAAAGAGCTTCCCATAAACCTCACTCAGTACTAATTAATATCTCATTGGCCAGAAGTGGATCACAGGTCACCATAGCTGCAAGAAAGCTACAAAATTGAGATTTTTTAAAAATGTACTTAGTATTTTAGAACAGTTTTGGCCTTACAGAAAGATTGTGAAAATAGTACAGAGTTTCATGTAATATGGTAATAATAGAGAAAAACCTGCATGTGGTTTTTCTCTATTATTAACATCTTACATGAACATGGCTCACTTATTTCAGTTTCTGAACCAATATTGACACATTGTTAGCTAGATTATTGACAATATCGATATAGGGTTAACTAAGGTCCATTTCAGGTTTCCTTAGTGTTTACCTAGTAGTGTCCTTTTTCTGTTCCAGAATCCCCAGAAAACAACATGACGTTGAGTTGTCACTTCTCCTTAGGCTCCTCTTGGCTGTGACAGTTTCTTAGACTTGTTTGTTTTAATGATCTTCACAGTTTTGAGGAGTACTACTCAGGTATTTTCTACGATGTTTCTCAACTGGGATTTGTCAGATATTTTTTCATCATTAACCTGGGATTATGAATTTGGAGAGCTAAAACCACAGAAGTAAAATGCCATGTTTGTCACATCATATCAAGTATATGTACTGTCCACATGACTTATCATATGCTTATGTTACCTTGACAACATAGCTGAAGTAGTACTTGTCAGGTTTCTCCACCGTCAAAGTCCTCATTTTTCTTTCTTTTCTTACTATATCCTTTAAAAGGAAGTCACTATGGGGAACCCCTAAATAAGAAGTGGGGAATTACAGTTCACCTCTTGTGAGGTGGAATATCTACAAAAATTATCTGGAAGATTTGTCTCCTCCCCTATTTATTTATCTATTGATTGATTGATTCAGTCATTTCTATCAGTGTGGACTCATGGAGATTAATTTTATACTCTGGGTTACAATTTAGTACCACTGTCTTTTCTTGCTCAGATTGTCATTTCATGTCAGCTTTGAGCATTGGGAGGGTTTTTTTTGTTTGTTTGTTTGTTTTTTGAGATGGAGTCTTGCTCTCTTGTTAGGCTGGAGTGCAGTGGCACGATCTTGACTCACTACAGCCTCTGCCTCCCGGGTTCAAGCAATTCTCCTGTCTCAGCCTCCTGAATAGCTGCAGCTTCAGGGGTGTGCCACCACACCCAGCAATTTTTTTTTTTTTTTGTATTTTTAGTAGAAACGGGGTTTCACCATGTGGCCAGGGTGGTCTCGATCTCTCAACTTTGTGATCCACCTGCCTTGGCCTCCCAATGTGCTGGGATAACAGGAGTGAGCCACTGTGCCTGGCTGGGAGTTCTTTCAGTTGGCTTTGACGCACACCCATAATTTGGGGGTTTTATTTATTCTTTTTTTTTTTAGTACTTTCTTACTTTCTGGCATTACACATTGCTCCAGACCAGTCTTATATATTTCTACCTCCAGTTCTAAAATCGATCATTTCTCCAAGGAGCTTAGGTTCCTTTTATTGGAGTATGGTATTAGAAAGCAAGATCAGGGTGTTGGTTCTGCTTGTTGCTTCTGGGATGTGCTTAAGTCTGCACTTTCTCAGCTGACAGAAAATGAACATATATGTGTATGTACTAACCTGTGTATCTCCTCATATTTATGCTTATTTCTTTGTTTAACAATCTGTAAATATAGTAAACTAAACATGAGTTCATAATGATGTCTCTGATTTTAATCTTTTACATTGACCATTATACCCTCTTCCATTTGCTCATCACTCCACTCCAAAGTGAGAAACTGGCTCCCACCATTCTTTTATTTATTGAGTTCCAGGATACGTGTACAGTGATATCAGAATTGTTGACCTGCATGCACACTTCTTCCTGTATTAAATATCTTCATCAACTAGAACAGCACTTATGTACAGTTTTTTTTTTGTTTTTTTTGTTTGTTTGTTTTTTGTTTTTTTGCCTTTAGTCTAACAGACTTCTCTCATTTCTAAGTTTACTTTTCTACAACCCCTTTATAAGGTTCTTTTCGTATGCTTTTAATATAGTTAAAATGTTTTTAACTATATTCACGTTCAGCATTGCATCGTAAGAGTGTCCTATTTCCTAAAGAATGTTTTGGTTTTTTAGTGTGCATACATTAAAATTCACTCTCTGTACTGTGAAGTTCGTTGGGTTTTGACAAATTCTTTGTGTCATGTATTCACCGTCATTTTAGTATCGTACAGAATAGTTTTATCACCCTAAGCTATACTCATTCAACCTTCCCTCCACCCCTTAACTTGTAAACTACTGTTTTGTTTTGTTTTGTTTTTACCATCTCTCTAGTTTTGGTATTTTCAGTATGTCATATAGTTGAAAACATACAGTATGTAGCCTTTCCAGAGTGGCTTCTTTCACTTAGAAATGTGCATTTAAGACTCATTCCTACTTTTTGTGGATTGTTAGCTCATTTCTTCCTACTGCTGAATCATTTTCTGTTGTATTCATGTAACCCAGTTTGCTTATCTGTTCATCTATCGAAGGGTATCTTGTTGCTATAAATAAAGCTACCATAAACATTTATGTGCAAGTTTTTATGTCAGCATAAGTTTTCAGATCCATTGGGTAAAAAGCTAGGAATACAACTGCTAGATTGTATAATAAGGCTCTGTTTAGCTTTGCAAGACATTTCCAAACTGTCTTTCTAAGTGGCTATATACTATGTTGTATGTCAGACAAGAAAGAGAGTTCACGGTTTGATATCCTCACCAACAGTTATTTATTTTAGTCATTTTAATAGGTACGAAGTAGGTATCTCACTTTTGTTTTAGTTTTAATTCCCTAGTGGCAAATGATGTTGACTATCTCTATTTGGTTATTTGCCATCTGTAGATTTTCTTTGGTGATCTGTCTGTTCAGGTATTTTGCCTGCTTTTTAATTGGGTCATTAACTTTGTTATTGTGGAGTTATAAAAGTTTTTTGTGTGTTTTGGATACAAATCCTTTATCAGCTAATGTGTTTCCCAAACATTTTCTTCCTTTCTGTGGCTCGTCTCTTCATCTTTTAATAGTGCCCTGTGCAATGCAGAAGTCTATAATTTTAATTAAGTCCAACTTACCAATTTTTCTTTCAAGGACTTTTTTTGATATTGTATCTAAAAACTCTAAACTAATAGAGATTTTTTTCTATGCATTCTTCTATAATTTTTATAGTTTGTATTTGCCTTTAAGATACATTTTGAGTTGATTTTTGTGAAAGATACATCTGTGTGTAGGTGTCTACTTTTTTTTTTTTTAGCTTATTGATACTCACTTGTTCCTATACCGTTTCTTGAAAAAAACATTATTTTTCATTTAGTTGTCTTTGCTCCTTTGTCAATAATCAGTTGACTGTATTTCTGAGGGTCAGTTTCTGGGCTCTGTATTTTGTTCCATTGATCTGTGTCATTTCTTTCATAAATACCATGCTGTATTGATTGTAGCTTTGTAATAAGTCTTAAAATCAGATATTATGAGTCTTCTAGCATTGTTTTTCTTCTCAGTATTGTGTTGTCTGTTCTCAGTCTTTTGCCTTTCCATGTATACTTCAGAAAATGTTTGTCTATATCTAAATATATATCACTTGCTGAGATTTTGGTTAGAATGGCATTGATACTATAGATTAGTTGGGATGAGCTGGCATCTTAACAATATTATGACCACGAGCATGGATGTTACTCCTTTGAGTTCTTCCATCAGAGTTTTGTAGTTTTCTACGTAGGGATACTGTACATATTTTGTTAAATTTGTACCAAAACATGCAATTTTTTGTGGCTTCAGTAAATGTTTTTGTGTTCTTAAATTCCAACTATTTGTTGCTGGTGTATAGGAAAGCATTTGACTAGTAACTTTTTATTCTGATATCTTATTTTACTAGCTTATTAATTATAGGAGTATGTGTAGGGCTTGGTGGGGGGAGTTTTGGACTATTTTGGGGAATTTTTTTACATAGTCAATTATGTCACCTGTGAACAAAGGAAGTTTTACTTTTTCCTTCAAAATCTATGTAAGTTTTGTTTACTTTTCTTGTTTTATTGAAGTAGTTAGGACTTCTAGTATAGTGTTGAAGAGTAGTTGTGAGAATAGACATCCTTCCCAATCTTAAGGAGAAGGCATTCAGTTTCTCACCATTGAATATGTCGTAGGTTTGCTCTACATGTTCTTTTTTTTCTTGAGACAGAGTCTGGCCCTGTTGCCCAGGCTGGAGTGCAATGGGACCCAAGTTCAGGTGATTCTCATGTCTCAGCCTGAGTAGTAGCTGGGATTACAGGTTTCTGCCACCACACCTGGCTAATTTTTGTCTTTTTTTGGTAAAGTTGGGGTTTCACCATGTTGGCCATGCTGGTCTAGAATTCCCGATCTCAAGTGATCCATCTGCGTTGGTCTCACAAAGTGTTGGGATTACAGGTGTGAGTCACCTTGCCTGGCTGAGGTTCTTTTTCAACTTGAGGAAATTGCCTTCTGTTCCTGTGTTACTGAAAGTTGTTATGAATGAGTGTCGCAGTTTGCTGCATGCTTTTTTCTGCTCTATTTATATGATCACATGATTTTTCACTTTAGCCTTGTTGATGTGGTAGATTACATTGATTTTCTAATATTAAATCAACCTTATATACCTGTAATAAATCCTACTTGGTCATGGTGTATCATTCTTTTAATACATTATGGAATGGAGTTTGCTGATATTTTTGAGAAGTTTTGTACCTGTCTTCATGATATATGCTGATTTATAGTTCTTCACTTTAGACTGTCTTTGTCCACATTGCTTATTAGGAGGCCTTGTTCTTGTTTCCCCTCAGATCACGTCTCATCCTAGGGAGGTCACAGAACAGTTAGGCTGCTCACAAGGCTGGCTCCTATTGCCCCTTTTCCTCCCCATCTCTGGCCAGTTGTAGCCTCTGAGGGTGATTCGGAATTTTGGGAGATACTTTCTTTGTCAGATCCCAACCAGGGCTCAAGACCCGGCTGGGGACAGTCACCTCTGGCCTCCCTGGCTGGCGCAGACTAGTCCCAGCCTCTGATGAGTAATGTAGAAATACTTTTAAGGAGGCATTTCCAATGACCAGCCTCACAGATTGGGTTAGGAAGTGCTCCCTCTGCTTATATTTTTTTGGACAAGATTATAGAGAACTGGTATTATTTTATTCTTCAATATTTGATAGAATTCATTGAAATCATATAGAGTTGATGCTTTCTTCTTTGGAAGGCTATTAACTGTTGATTACATTTATTTAATAGACATAAGCCTGTTCTGATTATTTAATTCTCCTTGTGTTGGACATTATGAATCAGAATCAGTCACATTCATGTAAGTTAAAAAAATGTGTGGGCTTGGAGTTGTTCATAGTATTTCTTCATTATTCTTAAGTATCCTTCAGGAGGTCATAATAATGAAATCCTCTTCTTCTTCTTCTTCTTCTTCTCTCTTCTCTCTTCTCTCTTCTTCTCTCTTCTTCTCTCTCTCTTCTCTCTCTCTTCTCTCTCCTTCTCTCTTCTTCTCTCTTCTTCTTCTTCTTTCTTCTTTCTTCTTCTTCTTTCTTCTTCTTCTTCTTTTTTTTATTTGAGACAGAGTCACTCCATTGCCCTGGCTGGAGTAGAGTCGTGTGATCTTGGCTCACTGCAACCTCAGTCTCTTGGGTTCAAGTGATTCTTGTGCCTCAGCCTCCCAAGTAGCTGGAACTACAGGCACACGCCACTGTGCCTGGCTAAGTTTTGTATTTTTAGTAGAGATGAGGTTTTGCCCTGTTGACCAGGCTGATCTTGGACTCTTGGCCTGAGATGATCCACCTGCCTCAGCCTCTCGAAGTGCTGATATTACAGGCCTGAGCCCCACCACACCTGGCCGAAACCCTCTTTATTTCTGATACTGGTGTTTGGGCTTTTATTTTGCCTGTCTACAGGTTTATCAGTTTTTTCAGTCTTTTCAAAGTCCAGCTTTGGGTTTTGATAATTTGCTGTTTTTGGAAAATGAGTCTTTAGCTGTATATTCGCTAAGCCAAACACACCGAAGAAGGAGGAAGCTGATCTGTAGGCAGCCAGCCCATCAACTGGAGTTCTTGCTGGCAGGTCTTGTCCAAGTGACATACATCACGCTGTGTCTGTATTCTCTGCTGTAGCTACGTTTTCCTGTCCTTATTTCTACAAATAGGACCTGCACATTTTCTCAGGTTTTTGCTTCTGTGGAATGATACTTGATAGAGCCTTCTTTTCTGACTTCAGTTCTCATGATTTACATTAGAAATACATGAATATGTTGAAGTCTACCTCAGAAAATGCTAGTGCTTACTTAATCTAAGAATGTTGTGTTATTACCATGTAGTTGGTACATTATTCAGGAAAGTACATTTTATTTTCTCTCTCTGGTGGAATTGTGGCATATATTTTGGCCTCTGGCTTTGCTCACAGCTGTTCGCAGACAGTTTTAAAATCTCTCGAAGCCTCAGTGTCCTTGTCCAGAGATAAGCAAGACAAGGCACACTTCATAGTGTGGGAGTGAAGTTTGGGTGTAATCCTGGCATGGCATCCTGTAGAAGTCTACGGTGCATGTGACTTCTCCAATATCATAGTTTCCTACTCTGTATACTGACCAGAGATTGAGTCCAGACTTCTTCTATATTGTTACTAGACTAACTACCTAAATGACTTAATTTCATTTTGGTAGATACCTGTTTCATGTTTCCTTTAGGTCTTTGCTATGACTTCCTTATTCCTTTTTATAAAGATATAGAACATTAATTTTGTTCCTGAGGTATAAATATATGTGAATAACATAATGTCAGAGAATATTGATAGATATTGCTAATTTGACCCTCTTGGTTACAGGGGAAGGGGAGGAGTTACAGCCCCGCCAATTGGAGTTGTAGTACCACGAGGGACGTCAACGCCCAGAGGAGTCCTGTCCACCCGAGGGCCCGTGAGTCGGGGAAGAGGACTTCTAACTCCCCGAGCCAGAGGAGTTCCCCCAACTGGGTACAGACCTCCACCGCCACCCCCAACACAAGAGACTTACGGAGAATATGTAAGTGAAAGTATAAGACAACAGCCTTGTTGATCAGATTGACCTAACCCAGACTCAGCACTGGATACTGTGCCCACGTACCCTTTATTTTGGTTCTTGAGTACTCGACCTTGGTTCAGCAAATAAATTATTGAGTGATAAAGAAGTACTTAATGCTAGAGGTATAAAAATGGCCTGATCTTTTTCATCAGATAGCTTAAATATAAGGTATAGAAGAGGAATTTGGGTAGTTGGGAGGTGTAAGACTAAGGTTCAGGATACATATTTTCAAGCCCTTACAAGAGTTCAATGTAACACTCTTCTATATTCCACTCCTGAATACTTCAGTCATTTAAGAAATAATTGCCTATGTATACCAAGATAGTTTCACTCTTAACTGTTTCCTTTTAAGCTATGCTGCTGAGTATGAATTCTTAGTGGAAATTCTTTTCAGTGAAGAAAACAAAGGTTCTCTATTTTCAATTAGTGCCAATCTTTCATTTATCATTCAGTGATTCTTTGATGTAATTCATAGACTGACTTAACATAAGAGAGAATTACAACTGCATAAATTGAGGGGGAAAGGAATTTTTTGATGTCCTCATTTACCATACATGAAGAAAATAAGAAGCAATGGATAAGTGATTCATATTACTAATTGAAATTGTTAAAATGAGAGTGTATGAACTGTTGTCAGTGAAAGGGAAGCAGTGACAATGATAAAATGCAAGAATCAATAGGTTTTCAAGTTTTACTTTAAGAGAGATCTCTTGCTAGGTGCTCTGTGCCTGTTTGCATAGTTTCTAGAAGGTTGCAGTAATCCCCTGGGCCACAGATGACCTCTTCAACCTCATCCATGTGGCCACTGGTAAGATCAAAGTATTTGTCTTGGACATACTTAAGTTTTTGTAATTCCCTGAACATGCTGTGTCATCTTAGGGTTCCAGGCCTTTGCTCATACTGCCTCCACAGCCTGGATGGTCTTCTCATGTTTCATTTGACTTCTCCTTTTGTCCTTCTAGACTTAGGTCAGCTATTGCTAGGGAAATTTACAGGCAATAATAGCTAACCTATTGAGCATTACTACAGTTCTTAAATGTCTCTCTCCCACCTAGCTTGTGAACTTCTGGAAGGACAGAAATAGATAGCTTTTATCTCTTTATACTTGGGAGAGAGTGCATACTGGGAGCTCACTGAGTTATATTTTAACAAGTAAATCCCGTAATAGTTTCACAAGTTTGTTTTTCAGTTGAGGAAGGATGTAGTTCCTCTCTTCTCTTTGAATTCCTTACTACAGTTGCACATGTTCCTAATATTCTTACCAGATGACAATAATAATCATGCCTCAGCTCCTCCATAAATGCTGATTCTCCTGAAAGTAGCAAAGACTGTAAAGGTGAGGAAATGTTAAATTCCTTTTAGGTAGGCCCTGTGTCTGTTCATTTCCACATTGGCTTACATTGATTTCTCTTAGGTTTAGATTTAATATAAATGTGGTTGGATGATGTAGTAGAAATTGCCTGGCCGGTTGTGTGGGAAACCTGGATCCTGTACCCCATTTTAGCATAAATTTTAACATCAGTTAGGCAAGATATTTAACTATCTGGGCTTGATAATTTCAGAAAGAACTATTGCCTTCTTTACATGTATTCATCTTTCCATTCAATAAAGATTGGATTTCTACCATGTGAGCCAAACACAAATGTTGTCTGTCTCAGCATGTATACTCTAATTAGAGATTGGAAATAAATTGTAGAGATCAATTAAAATGAAAATTTATTGAAAGGTTAAAGCCCAAGGGAGAAAAAGCAAAAGCAAGAAAAATTCAAGACATTTGGATTTGCTGCTTGTACCTTTGATTTTTTTTCTTCCGGTAAACGATGGGAAAAGCATTAAAACAATTGAACTGAGAAGTATTCTGTAGGATTAATTTACTCCCTTTTTCATCTGCTACCAAGGATAATGGGATAATGGCCCTGTAGAAGATGTCATTCTAGAACCAGACAAAGGTTTAAGAGCTCTAAAGGAGAAAGTCAACCTTCATTGTTTGATTCCCACCCTTACTCATGCCTGGCACTCTTGCAGGCACTGACATGACTGTAGCTCTGATTTCAACACACAGCCAGTGCTCTTTCTGTCACATGGTAGTATTGCCTTCAAATAACTGAGGGCCACATCCACTAGTGTTTTAATTTGACTGGAATGTAGCATTTGCAATTTCATCAACTTCATACACTAACAACTCTTCCACACATAAAACAGCTGTATGCTTTCCAGGTGTGCTTTGAGTGTAGAGTGGGACACCAAAGAAAAAGAAACACCATCATAAGTGCACCTCCTTCCCCAAGTTAAATTACTGTCATGAAGGGTTCAGATTACAAATGTTATAACTTTCCCACTTAATTTATCATCTGTTATTCCTGGGATGTCTTTTAAGATTACTAGTCAAGAGGAAAGATTTTCCTCATTTAGCCTAGCATTTTGTAAGGTGCCTTGGCACAGGTATAGTAAAAGCTTCAGTAGTTTTTTAGCATAGTAAAAGTATATATATTCACTATATATAACAAACTTTGCTGGTAGTTGGTGTAAGGAGTAGATAAATCCCTTCAGCAAGCTTACAGTGGCTCCATCAGTAGTACTGCCTCCCAGGTATACCCTTTTAACCTCATCTTCCTCCACTGACCCAGTTTTAATTGAACTTTCTACTTCCAACCTTTCTAATACAGCTTGCAGTCTCTCACGTAATTTTAGACATTGGCCATTGGTCTCAACTGTTTGAAATCCTAAAGATTATTCACCTACCACGCTTAGTTTTGTAATATGGTAGGGAAAGTGGAAAGTAAACTCTTCTTAAAAATTTTTTATGCTGGGCTCGATGAAATGGCTCACGCTTGTAATCCTGGCTCTTTTGGAGGCCAGGGTGGGCACATCACTTGAGGTCAGGAGTTTGAGACCAGCCTGGCCAACATGGTGAAACCCCTTCTCTACCAAAAAAAAATACAAAAATTAGCTGGGTGTGGTGATACATAACTGTAATCCCACCTACTTGGGAAGCTGAGGTGGGAGAATCGCTTGAACCTAGGAGGCGGAGGTTGCAGTGAGCCGAGATGGCACCACTGTACCCCAGCCTGAGTGACAGAGCAAGACCTCCATCTCAAAAAAAAATTATTTTTTGTTTTTTGTTGCTAGGATTTTAGATAGGGTGGGTATACTATAAGATATCCAACTTTTAGAAAACGAGGAACCTGTGACACAAATATGTTTATCCATTCATGTATCAAATGGGAAAGTTGGTTATCTTTGAGTATACTAACATTATTACATGGAGCTAGAATATTATAAATTAGATTCTAAATTCCATGAGGGTAGGGACTCTCCATCTCCCTCCCCTATCTCCTACTCGCCACAATTCACTTTTTTATTCCCAATAACTAATATAGAATGTCTGGCATATAGTAGGTCTTTTGTAAATATTTACTGAATGAATGAATGGTCACAAGACTGTTTTTGAAAATTGCCACCTGCAGAGAACCCACCACAAATGCTTTCATGTGATTTTCAGTTTTATTCACGTAGCAATTTATATGTAACATAGTATGTAGCATATTGCTATGTAATATAATCATTCAGAATATGTCTAGTTTTCAAAAGATTATTAACTTCTAAGGAAAAATTCTGTATCTCTAAGTTAGTTTAATCTCTGGCTACTAGCCCAGTTTTTGGCACATTGTAAGCACTTATGAATGTTTGCTGGACTGAACAACCCTATACAGAGACTTGATAAGTTGCTCAAATGTAGGTTACCATTGATTTCTTTTAAGTTACTTGTAAAAGATGGGATGGGAAGAAATGTGATAGCATTTGAGAGAATAACTTTCCTAAGTTACTGTTGTCTTCTAGTGCTAGACGGTTAGTCACAGGTTACAAATGACTAAGACTAGTTTTGTTACTTCCTAGAGGAAACAGAATAACCTACTGTAAATCTCATCTCAGTATAAAAGGGGCTTTCAAGAAGGATGTGATATTTGATGAGAAACTGCTCTCCACAAGGCACTTTGATATATGTCATGTTTTCCTTGTAACCACCTACTGTGATATCTATTGTGCAAATGAGAATTTAAGGTCAAGGAAGTTAAGTGCCTTGCCCAAAGCCACAGGACTGGTAAAGAAGGAGCAGATTCAGGATTCAAAGTTCAAGGCCTATGTTCTGTCTCAAAAAATCAGTACTTTAAAAAACAAAACCAAAAATACAGTGTTCTACTAGCCGAGATTAGAAATAAAATCTCTCCATCTTTGGAGAAAGTATAACAGATGCTGCATGTTCCCTTCATCAGAAATGCCGTGAAAGGGATTATAGGACACTGAATTAAATAACCTCTGTGTTCTTTGCAATTCAGTAATTCTCTTGTTTTAAGCTACCCAATGTAGGTAAATGGAAATGAACTCTTAGGAAGAAAGGGATGATATTCAGGTCAAAAAAATGAATGAGTGAACAAAGCACTACGAATACATGTATTGGCAAAAGTAAGAATAACATTTGCATTATTTAAGAATTTCACAACACCTGTATCTCTGAAAAGGGTTTGTCATTTCATTGAAACTCAGAAATGTAATTTTTAAAAATCTCCTTGGAATGTATCTAGTGATAAAGTTTTGATTTCTATACAATATGTTTGTCTATATCAAGTCAACTCAGGTTACTTTTCATCAATTTTCATTTAAAATTTGCTATCTGTGGCCATTATTTCCAGAATAAAAGATGAAAAGAGATCACATCAGTGGTTTACTTAAACAAAATGAGGAAAATGCTATTTTTTTTTTCAAATCCTGCCACAATAGCTGCATTTTTCAGAAAGTATGCATTTCAGTCTTTAAAGATACTCAATGATTTTCAGATTATATGTACTACAAATATTCTGATACAGTTTTAGGCCCAAGAAAAACTTAGTCAATGATATCTGTTATAATTATTTTTAAATAGTTATATTATGCCCATTTTAGAAAATGTACTGCTTTATTAGCCCAAGTGAGGAAACTTAATAATTCACAGGTATTTCCTTGTAAAATGTCCCTATTGAAATTCATCTGATATTTCTCAAGGTGAGTTGTTGAAGATATTTGATCATTTATACTGTCATCTGAGCCAACTGTTCTTCATTGGGGTCACTATAACAAAATATGCCCTGAGTGTGCGTCATTGAGATGAACATCTGTTAGCAAATAAATCTGTTTGACTCTGTGATTATTATTACAAGAGTGGTGTATGACACAGTAGCCGTTTGAGTAGATAGGCCAGCCATTGCTAACACCAAATGCATCTTTCAGTAATTCTTCTTTCAAGAATAACTCTAAAACAAGACAGTTTATCATGGTTAGCTTTTTTCCAAAATGAAGAATATAGATAATGGATTTTTTTTGCAGTCATTTAAGTATAAATTGGGACCTTCCACTCTACTTTTAACTTAGTAAAATTAGATATAATTACATGAACTCCTCATCTCTTTTTGGAGAACAAGAAATACCTTTTTTCCAAAATGACATTGATTTATTATTTATGTCCAAATAATTAAATAACTGACAAATTAATTAGGATATCCCAGTACACATTCAATGAGAACACTAACAATTTAAAATATTGGTGTAATTACACACAAAAAAGCATACCTGATGTGTCCTGGCAGAGCCCAATTTACATATGAATTGCTGAAGTGAAACCAGTTTTTATAAATTGTTTCAGGGTCAGCATGCAAATAAAACACCCAATCTGAATCAATGAATATCCCCCTAACACTGAGTATGGTAGTTTTATTTGTTATCTCTGAAAGATCTTGTTCATTTCCATTACTTCACCTAAACACTTGCATGTGATTTCTGCTGAAAGGAAAACACTTTCCTTCTTACTACTGCTCTCAGTACTTCACTTCTGCACTGTATGTGTGGGTTGTTTTCAGTTCTCTGCAGACATCAACACTGTGTCCTACAGTTTAATTCTGACACCTAGAGTTAGCACAGACCCCACAGTTAAAGGCTTAGTCCTACTTGAGATGCCAGTTGCAGCTGGTGGGCCCCAGGTTACCCACAAATTGTGTCTGACTTGTATAGAAATTGGAGATTCCCACAACCCCCTTCTCATGTTTGATAATTTGTTAGAACGGCTCAGAACTGAGGAAAGTCGTTTATTTACTATTGCTAATTTGTTATGGAAGGATACAGCTCAGGAACAGTCAGAGGGAGGAGATGCATAGGGCAAGGTGTTGAGGAGGGCATGGAAACTCCATGCTCTCTCCAGACAGCCATCTTCACGGCACCTCCATGTCTTCACCCAGCCTGGAGGCACTCCAAACCCCTTCAGTTGGAGTTTTTAATGGAGGTATCATGACATAGGGGTAATTGATTAAATCGTTGGCCATTAGCAATTGACTCAATCTCCAGGCCCCTCTCCTCCCTGGAGGTCAGAGGTGGAGCAGCAAGTTTCCACCCTTTAATCACATAGTTGGTTCCCTTGGCAGCCAGCCTCCCCTCTTATATCCCTAGGGGCTTTCTGGAAGTCATCCTAAAGGGACTTGTTATGAATAAAAAAAGGCCCTCCTTTCACCTTTATTGCTCTTGTCACTTAGAGAATTCCAGGGGTTTTAGGAGCTGTGATCCAGGAACTGTGGAAGAAAATGAAAATATACATTTCTTTCTATATCATAGCATGAAAACTACCAAATCTAAATTTCTAACTCTGGTATCATCTGTTCACAGTCCCCTCTCCCTAAATGCCCTATAAGCATTTTGAAAGCTGTGCTATAGAACAACCTTTGTGACCAACTTTCTTCCCTAGAGTTCCCTCATTCTTCTCTAGGGTTTCTTGTTAAGATGAATGGCGCTACCATGTAACCCGACTCCCAAGATCTAATTCTTTCATCTTCCTTCTCTGTATTCAAATAGCTGCTAAGTCTTTTCACTTGTTCCTCATGAATAGCTGTTTGATTTCATGTTCATCTACATCCCAGTTGGTTTTGTTATGATACTTTCTTTGTTCACTATTTTATTCCTAGCACCAAGCATATGGTGGTCACTTAATAAATACTAGTAGTTTGGATGGATGAATGCACGCACGACAGAGGTTGTCATAGCCTCTTCAGTTGTACCTTTGCTTGTAGTCTTGCTCCAGCCCATTCCTTTCCTTAAATAATGTATTCTTCATACTACTTCCAGTGTACTTTGTAATATCTAATGTCTGATATGCTACTGCCTTCCACCTCCCCCCATAAGGAAGATAACTAGTTGAAAATTCTAAAAGGATCTTAGTCTCTTCAGGATAAATTTGAGACTCCTCTGCACTGTGTTTAAGGGCCTTCCTGAGGCCTTCCATCCTCCTGCTGACTGACTAACCAGCTGTCCTTTTGCATTCAGTCTATACTAATTGCAGTCCTTTACACATAGCAGGAACTGTAAACTCTCTTTTCTCAAGCTCTTGGCTCTCTTTGAATGTGCTCTCTAGTTTGGTCCATGCCAACTCTCTTTATTATTCATAATCTTCCATCATGGAGCCTTCTGGATCTAATCAAGCATAGTTAGCAGCATCTTTCATGTCCCTTTAACATACTGTACCCACCTCTGTGTTTACTTACTTGTCTTTGTCCTCAGTAGACTGTGGGATCCTTTAGGGAAGGATCTATGTCTTTGTTTTATCTTAGTTTACCCAGTCTATCACAGGACCTGACATTTCAGAGCTACTAAGTAAATATGTGGAGGATGGATAACATGGTCTTTGTCAATGCCAACTAATTCTGTGTCATGTCATGTGTTGTGTATACTTTTCAGCATACTTAATGCAATAAAACTAAATATTTTCAATCAGTTTTAGCAAACATAACATGGTCCACTTAGTGAACCAATAAATAAATATGAAAGACAATGCAGTTTAATATAAAGAATATTATTCTGAGAGGCAAAATAGTCATGCATCAATTAACAATGGGAATATATTCTGAGAAATGCATCATTAGGCAATTTCATCATTGTGTGAATACCGTAGAGTGTTCTTAGACAAACTGAGATGGTAGTGGGCTCTACCATCTCAGTTTGTCTAAGAACACTCACCTAGGCAATATGCTTTTAGGTAACAAACCTGTACAGCATGTTACTGTACTGAATACTGTAGACAGTTTTAACACAATGGGGTTTTTGTGTTTATAAACATATCTAAACATAGAAAAGATACAGTAAAAATGTGGTATTAAAATCTTATGCCTCCACTGTCCTATATGAGGTCTGTAGTGACTAAAATGTCATTATGTGGTGTGTGACTGTACTTGCTTTCTAACTTCCCTTCTCTTCAAAAATGCCATCTGTTGTGTTTTTATGCAGACTATTTAACCTTTCTGGGCCTGAATTTTCTCTTAACCTGCAAAACAGTGATGGTGATACATAGCTAGAGGTTAGTCCAAATGACGTTCTTATCCTCCTTTCCAACTTAAAAATTCTGCAATGGATTGAGTATTTTTGTGAAAACTTGGCTTCCACTCTCATCCTAAGGATGGTTTTTTTTAAAAAAAAGAAATTTGTTTTTATCAAATCGAAACCTTTCTATTGAAAAGTAAGTTACAGAATAAACACATACATGTTTTAATGATGGTAGAAACAAGCTAAAAATGAGTAGCTCTGAGCCTTTTGACTTCTAAAACATCTTGAAAAATGTTTCACAAGGTGAGATTTTAAAAAATACAGACTTGTCATCCCTTAAAATGTATAAACTAAAATTGCCTTAGGAATTCTAATCTTATTTTTCTGATAACTCATTTAACTATGATTGCAATAACTATCTATTCATAGGAAGTATTTATCAGTCACTAATCTCTCTTGATATCTCAATGTTGTGTAATCAGTTCTAAGCATTTGAGGCTGAGCTGATGGGTTAATCACCTTTAAAAGTAAGTATGGTAGGGCATTTTAAATGTAGTCATGCAAGCTCATAAGAATACAAAAGCTGTTTTCTTTAGCAGGTATTTTTTGTGCTTTGATTATGTAACTATAAGGTGTTTATTGAACAGAATGTGGAATCGTCCTTAAATCACCTCCTGAGGAATGGTAGTGCCTACTTAAGAGAGGCACTAGGTACCTTTCAAAGTCACACAGCCTATTAGGGCAGAGCTAGAATTTAAAGCCTAGTGTTCTCGCTCTGAGCTCATGCCCCCGCACCCTGTCAGTATATTCTAATGGAGAAGCTAATAAATAAATGGGAAAAATTATTTAATCTCTTTGGATATAAAAGTTGTTATACAGAATTTTGAGCAAGCAGTACATGATTAAGGAATAATTGGTTTTACCAGTCCTTCTGCAGCTACTGCAGGATATGTTATTTCCTCATAGGACAACTGCCATTGGTTGATTAATCCAGGTTTAAAGAGTCAAAGAGATAGTTTTGAATAGGAGCAGAAAATGAAACCTCATGTTGTATGAGCAGGCATGCCTTTCTGTGTGTTCTCCAGCTTCATGACTCACTACGGCTGTGAAAGATGAAAGTTGTCTTGAAGAAAACACTGCTGCTACCATAAATGGTGCCCTCAGCTATACATTTGAATAGAGGGACCATTGTTTTCTCCTTTGTTATAAGAGTAAACTCTTCTGAAATTATAGTGGCTAGGAACATCAATGAAGGGCTTTTGGGGAAATGAAATATATTTTTTAATATACATGTTATTCTTTAATGTGGATTTTATTTAGACTCAGTGAAGTCATCCTTCTCACTTTCTGAGAAAGCTAGAGCTCACCTGAAGCTTTAATTATATGACAAGTTTGGGGATTTTTGTACAGATGAGAGTTGTACTGATGGTAAATTTTCCCAATGCAGTGACTACTCACATAATTTTTGACAGTTAACTAATCTCAAAACTGCTTCAATTATCTTGTTTTCCATAGTGAGAAATTTAATTAAAACAGAGTACAGATTGTGAAAAGGTTATTTATGAAAATGCATTTTAAATGTGAATTGAAAAGCCTAGGGACACCTTTTTATTTTAGATAAAAAGATGAAGGTTCTGTAATTTTTTATATTCATTTTACCAGAAGCTAGGGTAAGAGCAGTGTGCAATTTACTTGAAATATCTATCAGGAACCTCAGAAGTCAATCGTTTTCCTAAATTGCTTGAAAGGTTGACTTATTTTAGAAATGTAAGACTTTAGGAAATCAGTCCAGATTTAAAATATATGAGTATGGAGGATTTTTTGTTTGTTCTGTTTTTTTCACAACAGCAAAAACAAAACAAAACAAAACAAAACAAAAAAACGCCTTAAGGTAACGGAAAGCTCTAAAATGAAAATGTCATCAAGGCATGGAAAGGAAAATTTGCTGTCATAATTAGGCTTGCCCATCCAAGTTAGTTGATAGTTTTATTTGAGCTGATGTGACAGATGTAACATATCCCTCAGGTGAATTAGGGTGAAACAGGGAAAGGAACTTGTGAACCACTAGATTATTCCTTTGTTATATTGGATTTGCTCCAAGAACCTGCCATGTTAGTTTCATAATTTTCAACCAGCATTCATAGAACACGGTCTATGTTTTTAAGTAGATGAGAGTCTAAGAAGGAACATAACGTTGGGAAGGAAGAATAATTTTCCCTCTACCCTCTGAGTTCTTAGCTGGAATGGACCCAAAAGAAAAATAAGTTTTTTGACATGCATATTTTATATATATGTGAGAGATACCCAGGTAATTGGTAAATCTCAAAGAGGTGTCTTAGAACTCTGGTTTATATAGCATCGTCAGTAAAGAACAGTACATTTTTGCAGAAATGACTAGATAGACAAAGGCAAAGGACTGTACGTTTCTAGGGAGTGCAGATTCTGGAAAGGCAAATAAATGAAAGTTTGTTATGTAGATTCCTCTGTTGCCATCTCAGGCTAACAAGGGTCTAGGGGTATCTTGGTGGGCCTCGGTGTCTCACTCCTATAATCCCAGCACTTTGGGAGACGAGGGTGGGAGGATAGCTTGAGGCCAGGCATTGAAGACCAGCCTGGACAACATAGTAAGACCCTGTCTCTACAAAAAATGAAATAAATTTAACAAAATAAACTTGTTTTCGGGGATCAGCCTTTGTCCCTCCTGGTAGAGAGGGGAGGAGGGAAACCTTTGCCTTTCTAAATTTATGTCTTGCTTTGATGCAGCTATAAGAGGGCAGAGAGCTTTTTTAATCTGCTGATTCTCAATTAGCTTCAGCTCAAAATAATCTGTAAGCTAAAGTGGCATAATTTTGGGGTGGCATGCCTCATCTCCTGCAGTAGCTATTATCCTCACTTTGAATCCTTTCATAATTACCTGTATATTATTTTCCATTATACTTTAAGGAATCAGTGGTAGGTCGGAGCCATGCCTTTTGATCTGCAGGAACAAGTATATAGTCTATACTCAATGTTAGATTTAGGTTTCTTTCTTTTTCTTTTTTTTCTGTTGGTTGAGACAGAGATCTTGTTCTGTCACCCAGCCTGGAGTGCAGTGGTGCAGTTAGAGCTCACTGCAGTCTCAGCCTCCTGGGCTCAAGCAAGCCTCCTGCCTCAGCATTCTGAGTAGCTGGCACCCCAAGTGTGTGCCACTGTGCCCGGCTATATATTTTTTTTATTCTTTATAGAGACAAGGTCCCACTTGTCTCTATAAAATAAGACCTTGTCTTATAGAGACAAGGTCTCACTTGTCGAGAATGGTCTCGAACTCCTGGCCTCAAGCAACTCTCCTGCCTCAGCTTCCACAAGTACTGGGATTACAGGTGTGAGCTACTTTGCCTGGCCTGGATTTCCTGATGCAGAGACGAAACACAATTAACCTTGAGAATTAGAACACCCATAATTGACTTCTATACAAAGAATAGGAGGAACAAACAGGAAAGAATAACTGCTTGATGGAGTGTGATAGGACTTCACCACAGGAAGGGGATAAGTAGCACTCAGGTAGGAGGAACCAAGAGGACTCTGCACAAACTCGATGTGATATTTAAAGGCATGGACACAGGGAAGATCTTAGTGTGCTGCAGTCAGCCAGAAGAATTTGGGTGATGGTCCAGTATTAATGAGGCTTACTGTCATCTTTATCTTTACACATTTTTATTCAGTTTGTTTATAGGTAGAATAGAGTGTGAGGTTCATAACAGGATATGGAATCAGGTCTGTGGTGGTTAAAAGTAAACAAAACGAAAAAGCAGTAGAACCACATCGACAGGGTGGGTGACCAAAATAAATAAATACAAAAAATAGCAGGATGTGGAATCAGATGGTTATAAAAGTAAACAAAATAAAAAAGCTGTAGAACCACATCGTCAGGTTGAGTGACAGAAGTGGAAGACCAGCTGGCCATCTGGTTGTGTTCTCATAGCGTGGCATTATCCTGGGGAGTTCACTGCAGTACAGAGTCTGGCCCTCAATTTTATACAGAGTAGTACAATACAAAGTCTGTACTACAGTACAGAGTCAGGCCCACTATGATAGAGCCAGGCAGTATATCATAGTGGTTAAAAGCAAAGTTGGGACCCAGACTGACTTTTGAATCCTTGCCCTGTCTTTAATTGCTATATGACCTTACTGAAATTGCTTAACTGTTCTATGTCTCAGTTCCTAATTCAAAGATGGAAATACTATTGCTTATAAGATTCGGTAAATTATCATATGGAAAGTACTTGACATCTGACACATAAAAGGTGATATATAAGTATTTTATTGTTGTTGGCTCAGAAATCTAATTCTTCAGTTTACCAGTGTAGCTCAGTCTTTCAAGGAATGCTCTTCTGTATATTGGACATTAATATATAAAAATTGTAATATCCAGTACTATTCACATGTACTAGAATGACTGAAATTAAAAAGATACTTTCAGTTGTTGACTGGGATGTGGCACAATAGGAACTCTGATGCGTTGCTGTGGGAATGTACACTGCTACAGCCACTTTGGAAGAATGTCTGGCACATTTGGCTGTCTGTTAAAGTCAAGCACATGCCTCCCCTAGCAGTCCTGCTTCTGGGTGATTCTTCAGCAGAGATGCGTATGTAGATGCACTGGAAGACTTGTGTAAGAATCCTGTAGGCAAAACCTAGAAAGAAGCAAAATGTCTATCAACAGTAGAATAGATGAACAAATTATAATATAATCATTTAGTATCTTAAAGCAGTAAGAATAAACCAATTGTTGCTACATACAACATCGATGAATCTCACGAACATAATGCTTAGTGAAAGAAAAATAGCACAAAATAGTAGATATTCTGGTTTCATTTATAGAAAGGTCAAAGCAGGCAAAACTCATTGATGGTGCTGAGAGTCAGGATGGTGATTACTTTGGGGGGAAAACGATGATTCAGAGAAAACAAGCGCAGCTTCTGGCAATTGTTGATGTTCCATTTCTTGATCTGAGCACTGGTTACTCCTTTACTCCTGCTGTGTAGCTTAGTTGTACACTTGGTGAGAATTCACTAAGCTGTACACTTAGGATTTGTACCTTTTATGACTTATTTTATGCTTGAATAAAAAGTTTAAAGATATGACCAATTTGTGAATTAAGAGAATTGATAAGACAATAGACCAGATGCTCTCATTTATAACAGAAGAGTCTTCCTTCAAGCAGATCTGTTATTAGACCACGTGATAATCTGAAGGTTTCTCAGTGAGTCTAAAAGCAGCGCAGAGAATAATCTTAATGCAAATATTATAAAACTCTGATAGCCTGTTCTTACCTTTTTGCTATATAGAAGCCTCTGTACTGTGAATTACATGTGCCTTTTGGTGAGTCAGGAGCCATTTCCCCTTTACAGTGGGACTAAAGACATTTGGCCTATCTCATCTGGCCCATTGTTCAAAGAGGGGCTGCTGTTCTCAAGGAAGAGCACTTGGAAGAATGAATGAATCAGTATAAATCCATGACTAACTGAATGCACATCCTGTGCCAGGCACTGAGAACACAGTGGTAGACAGGCAGGTAAAGCCCTTGTTCTGATGGAGACTGCATTTCTACTGGGAGACATGGGCAGTAAATAATACATATTGGGTATTGATGAAAGTCAGCTTCCAGACTCTTGCTGAGCATGACTACAAAAGGTGAAACAATCAACAACAAAAACAACAACAACAAAAATCTTTGAAGGCATGAAAGCTAAAATGGCTAAAAAATAATCATAACTGGGCCAACAGCTTGGAGGAAAATGGAAATTAAAGGCAATTTTCCTCTGAATCACAGAGTATGAAAAATGACTGGTGTGACTATTTCCTCAACTTTCCTAAGAATGGTACATACTAGTATCATTCTAAATACAGAGGAAAGACAATTTATTTTACACACAATGGATGTCTTAGGACGTCAAGGTCATTCTCTGGTGGAAGCCTGGTAAGAAGTACTGCTGAGCTTCTGCTGATTTCTAAAGAAGATAGATGAGAATGTGAATTGAGTCTTAAAAAAAATCTAGAGCTTGGAGAAGTTTTAAAAAATGGAGCTTAAGGGTCTACCCAGTTTAGGTGAAAGGACTGATAAATCCCCTGGGCTGGTAGAATGGATCCCAAAGAAGCTATACTTCCAGAGGATGCCTGATGGTCAGCTTGCAATTATAACACTTTTTTGTGGGACTAAGGTTAACCTAGAATTGCTAATTCTCCTATCCTGGAGAAATATAGCAACATAGTACTGACATTATTGTTTTCATGTGTAGTTGCATATATTCAATACAAAATTACAGGCATACAAGAAGGTACTATAATAAAGAGCTAAGGAAAACTATAGAAGCAGACACAATGGATTCAGATAGCAAACATTAACTGTACTCAATTATAATAAAGGAATTAAAAAGTAAATTTGATGATTTAAACAAAGAACTGGAATATATAGAAAAATTGACATTTTGTGGCTGAGAAGGACCAAAACTGAAAAGAACTACATGGATGGGTTTAGTAGCAGATTAGACAGAGCTGGAGAAAGAACTAGTGTGCTGGATATTAGATCAGCGAAGCATGAAGGTAAGAGACTAGACCAGGTGCAAAGGACCCTGAGCACAAAGTCTCTCATGGCCACCTTACTCATTTAAAGCCCAGAGGTTCCACATGGTTGGGTCCCTGCACTTCTCTCCCAGTTCACTCCACTTTTACTTCTTGTCTTAATGTATTCCTGCTGCTGTAACAAAATCACAATATTAATGAACTATAATAATTAGATGTAATTAGATATCTTAGATGGATAATTTATAAAAGAAATGTATTCTCACAGTTTTGGAGGCTGTGGAGTTCAAGATCAAGGCACCTACAGATTCAGTGTCTGGAAGGCTTGACTCTGATTTATAGATGGTGCCTCTTGCTGTGTCCCCACAGGGCTGAAGGGCAAAATGGATGGCAGTGACTGGAGAGCCAGGCAACTCTCTGAAGCCTGTCACGAAGGCATTAAACTAGTTCATTAGAGTAGAGCCTGCATGTCTTAAGCACTTCCCAAGAGGCCCAACTTCTTAATTCCACCAGAGTGGACATTAAGTTTCAACATAAATGTTGGAGGTACACAAACATGCAAACCACAACACCCCTCTACCTCGTGCCCTTTATGCTTGCTGTTTATTCTATCTGAAATGCTCTCCCCCTAGTCCCATAAACTCCATGTGGCCAGCTCCCTCACCGCTTTCACATTTGTGTTCAGAGTCTCTTGACTATAAGGACCTCCCTGGCCATAGTGTCTAAAGTCTCAAACCTCCCCAAACTCTTATTATCTTACATGCTGTATATTTAGATTGGTTTTGTTTCTTTGCTTCCCCGTGAGGACAAAGATTTTTGTTTTGTTTGTGTTTTTAATGCTGTATCCCCAGTGCTCAGCACAGTACCTGACACAGTCGGTGTTCAACAACATCTGCTTCCCAGATGTTCCCAACAACGTCTGCTGCAGGATAGATGGAAAGATGTCTATAAAAACCTGTAGCATGATACAAGGTTAATATGGACCCAAGAAAATTTAGTTAGTCCCATTTTCTCCTATCTTTGTGGAATTTCTGGTTTAATTTCATTTTCTTTAACTTTTCATTTACACTTAGTTTTCCCTTTACTTGTTTGTAGGATTTCTGACTTCATGGTTATTTTGGTTTTCTTTCACTGTATTTTTCAGCACCTTGACGAATCTAACATGCAAATCTATCTCAACCGAATATGAACTAAGAGAAGACATCCTATGAATGATTGACACAGACATAATTTTTAAAGTCTGTATTCAGATGTGGTATGGCAGCTAATCTTGGTCAGTCATTACCTAAAAAACAAAGTAGTTAATGCAAGTATTTGCAGGATGGAAATGTAAACGTCACATTTAAGAGAAAGTTTTAAGAATTCATCATACTATAAAAGTTAAATACCTGGATAGCCTTGATTTTTCTCTGGACTGACAGCTTGAGAGTGTTAAAAGGAATAGGTCTTTAACTAAAACAGAACTACCTTTATTAGATATGAACTCTGCCAAACAATTTTGATAAATATATTTTGGCTACTTCTCCCACATTCACTGTAAACAACCAGGAGGCGTATTATGATTCCCATTTTGCAAGTTTTTAAATTGGGATTCAGAGAAATTAGTGATTTTCCCAAAGCCACACAGCTAGTAAGTAGCAGAGCGGGAATTTGAACATAGTCATCAGACTCCAAAGACTGATACCAAGGCATTTTATTAGTCTAGAAGTCACATAATATTTTCCTCACAGCTATAAAATTAACAACTGGGCATGTGATTTAATTCTTAAAGGATGCCTTATTTAAATGGTATGAGAATGATTCTTATTTAGAATCATTGGTAATATGGTAATTTTTATCTGTAATTATAAAATAATTTCTTTGTGATTTGCTCACAATCTAATTAATAAGTCTCAGAGGTGACAGTGCATCAGCCCGGACACTATTACCCAGAACTTCAGTGAAGATTGAATTTCTGAAAAGACTGTTGCAGTTAATGTTTGTTTTTTAAACTCAAAATAATCATTATAGGACTAAGCTTTTAACACTGTGTTTTATATGAAAACTTTTTACATGTTGAAGTGACCAGTTATTATCCCAATTAAAGTGAAATGTCAGATAGCATAATTACATTCTTTTAAAAAGACTCAAAACTGAAACTGTATTTTAACAATCACTCTTTTGTAAATTCATCTGTTCATTTAAAATGATTTTTTCCAGGTTTAAATGTAACTTTACTTTGGACAGAAATAGAATTAAATAGGTCATGCAGTTTCCTTTATCCTGGAAAATCTCTTCTTTACAAAGCAAGATTTCTGTGGTGGTTGGCCTTGTGTTGGTTTGAGTTTTCTAGGTCAGGAATGACAAACGAAGACTCTCCACCTGTGTTAGAACACATCTTCCCTTCCTGTAGTCTGGCATCCACCAAACAGACAGCTCACCTCTGCCAGCTCAATGCCATTTCTAAGCTAAAAAGTAAGACTTGATGAACAAGCAAGTCTTTTTAATGAGGCAAGCATTATTTTTGTTTATGATAACGTTAATTTCTCATCTATGTTTGTTCACTGTTTTTAATAATGTTCTGACTTTCAGAAGTAGAATACAGTGCTCCATAGGCAGTTTTTCTGCTGAGGGCAGGGAATCTAAGACCGATACTTAATGTTTGACAGAAAATGATATAGGTGAGTTCTTGTCATCAAATTTTACAGTATTTTAATGCATACTACATTTTATTATACAGTATCTCCTCAAGTTACATTCTTCTTAAAGAAACACTACATTTACTGCCACTTGTCATTAATTCGTTATTTTCTTCATTTATTTATTCAACAAACATGACCACATGCCTCCTATGTGCTAGACAGTCAGAATACAAGAGAAAAGACCTGCAGGACCTTGCACCCTTAAGGACCTTGCAGACTAGTGAAAGAGAGAGGAGGCAAATAAATAATCACAAGAGCCGTGAATATACAAGTTATTAGTTATCATGGATGGACAAAGGAGAGAGGGATAATTCAGCCTGGAGTCTTCCTGTTGGCTTACCAGAAAGGTGATGTCAGAGGAAATAGCCTGTGCGGAGGAATTGCAGCATGAGATGACACAGCTGCCGCAGGGCGTCAGGCAGGTGCTGAAGCACACAGCACCAAGCAGCAGTGGCAGGCACCGTCTGGGGTGAGTTGCTAAGGGCAAAACTGTGAGAGGCTTAGGAATTTGTTCTTTATCTTGTATTTTGATTTATTGCATAATCTTCCCCTATTGTTCTCAGGACAGAGTAGTGCCGAGTGGAGATTTTAAGCAGGGAGGGAAGCAATACAAGTGAGGATTTGGATTCTAGCTGTATAAATTTGGAGGAATGTTTAGATAAGAAAGCATTAGAAAGCTGGGATCAATTAGGGTCTCTGACTAGTCCAGCTGAAGAATTCGGAATGATTCTGATGAATCTAATAATTCTAAATGAAATGATTCACATTGAGAATGTAGAGAACAGGGAATGGGTGTGAGAGAAATTTAGGGAGATTAAAAATAGACTCATTGGCTAGGTGGAATGACAATGGATGCTAAAGCAGAAAGCACTGATTTTTATCCAGATAGAAATGCCTTCCTAGGTGTGTGGGGACTGACAGATTCTTACCACAGTGTTAGAGATCTCTTGTATCTCCTGCAGTGCCTCACGCACAAGTGCACAGCCTTATTTTTAAAGTGCAAAGAAAGGGATAAAACATCTTTGCGGTACATTTTGACAACATAGGATTGTTTATGTGTGTATGCATGTATTTATTTATTTTTGAGATAAGTTCTTTCTCTGTCATCCAGACTGGAGTGCAGTGGCATGGTCTTGGCCCTGCACGGCCTTGGTCTAAAGCATCTGCCTCCTGGGCTCAAGCAGTGCTTCCACCACAGCCTCTCAAATAGCTGGGAATACAGGTGCTCACCACCATGCCTGGCTAATTTTTGTATGTTTTTTAGTGGAGACAAGGTTGCTCCATGTTGCCCAGGATGGTCTCAAACTCCTGGGCTCAAACAATCTGCTCACCTCAGCCTCCCAAAGTACTGGGATTAGTAAAGGAGCTTTATTAAGCTCCTTCCAGAGAAAATTTTTAGGTTGCTTATAACTTTTTACTGCCAGGTTTCCTCACTTTTGGTCATCTGATGAATGACTAGAGGCTCCAGAGATGTATGGACCAGCTTAGGAAAACGCAGGAAAGAGGTGAGAGGACTAAGCAGAGAAGGATTTGGCCTGCTTTGCCTTGAGAGGCATTCAGCCTAACAATGTGATGAACATCTTTTGAGTCCTCATTGTGTTCCAGGCACTGTTACTACTCTGTGCCTGATGTGATGGTGTGAAGGATTGAAAAAGACACAATCCATATTCAGAATGATAGGTGAGGCAAAAAGCAAGGCATAGCCTATGTAGTCCAGTAATGGAAGTGTATATGTTAGGTCCATTGTTGGCATAACAGAGGTGTCATAGACTGTTTTCATGGGACTGAGAAGTTCTAACAGAATTGGAAGCTCTCATTTGAGCATCACCTGGAAAAATTCACTAGGCAGAGAGGGAGACCAGAGACTTATAGAAACAACACATGAACTAGAGATAGTCATTGCATTGGAGACACAGGACACATTGCAGAAAAATGATGCAAACATGTAGACTGCGGCTTGTCACAATGAGGATGTTCTCTAGGTACAAATAGGGAAATGTGAGAAATTACATACAAATTTTAAGTATAAAGAAAATCTTTCAGCATTTCTGAGCAGTGCCAGCAGTTAAGTGTAGTGAGTTTCTCATCCCAGGTTTTGGCAAGCTTTTTAAGAGTAGATTCTAAGTTTAGATGTGTGCTTGATCTAAATCTTTGACATCCTCTTTTATATTTTGATTCCACTCAATTATCTGTTGAATTATAGCAAATAATGCACTCACTATTTCTTTTAAATTTTTATCTTAGCCTCAGAAACATCTGCAGGAGAATTTTATAATATAAAACTACATAAATAAGAAAAAATGAGCAACCAGTGGTTGAGAACGCTGGAAGATAAGCGCATAGGGAAAAAAGGGAGGCCTGCTAAACCCTCAGACCCAGTCCTCAGACAAAAAACTTAAGGGTTAGAGGCTTTTACTCAGCTCCACTGCCCTCTGCGATTCTCCTTTTTAATCATTTCCTGAGTCATTTTTCTGTGGGTTAATTCTCCTTCACTGTTGTTATCAGCCAATGACCTCATCTACCTTGAGATAAAAATAGTAGATGTTCAGCAGGAATTCTCTGTGCTCTCTGCCTGGAAACTTAGACACTGATTTGCAGTCACACTCAGCTTTTCCTCCTTTTCTTCTGTTGCACTCTGCTTCATGCTTCCCTGTATGTTTCAAGTGTTGTCCACTGAACAAATAACACTTGTCATAATGGAAGTACAAAATATTCACCATGGCCAAATCCAACTGTGAAATCATCGTGAATGAAATCTTGTGAAAATTGTAAATTTAACCTCCTAAAATCTTCAGTATAAAATTACTAAAGTCAGTAATGCAAAGATGTAAACAATGTGAAAATTCAGAAAAATTGCTAGTGTTGTAATAGCTGACAGAATAATTAAGGAATGGGTGTCATAACTGTAGGGTTAAAATAGTATACTGTTTGCTATTTTAGTTATTGTTTAGAATTCCAGTCATCTACAATCCTGATTCTTTAGATAAGCACAGAAACAGAGTTATTTATTTGAAGAAGCATATTTTTTTCAAGCTAACATATTACTGAAGAAACCATGATCTTTGCATTTTGCCAAACTGTATGCATGATACAGTGACCTAGTTGAGAGTCTTAACCTTCATCTTCACCCTTTCTGTTTCATGTCCCCACACCAAGAGATATTTCATAAACACAGCATGAATGATGTCACTGCACATTCAAATCCTTGTTCCTTGACTTGGTCCTTCATGAGCTAATGTATGATTTTCTGAGCCTCCTCTTCCGTTTGTACCTTGCAGTAGAACCACAACAAGCTATTTGATTCTTTGGATGAACTAAGTTCTTGTCTCTTTCTGTACCTCTGTGGTTTTGCACCTGCTGTTCATTCTGCCTAATTTTAATTTTTAATGACTATTTTAATGGCAACTTCTACTTTTCTGTGCTTTGAAACTAATTTCTAGCATTAATACACCTGGGAAATTTTCTTCTACTTTCTCTTTCCTAATGGTCTATCCCACCTCAGTGCCTACCCTCGACACAGCAGTTGACTTGTAGAATTATAAATGTCTCTTGAGTTGTCTGTCATCTGTCTCCCACTACACCTCATGTCACCCTACTTACTAGACTAGGATGCTTCTTTCCAACCATGGTGTCTAGCAGAGTGCCAGAAATGACGTGGTGCTAAGTGAAGGTTTAATAGGAATTTTCCTTCAATTAGGAGCCTCCAGCTTCTTTTAATTCATATGAATTATTTGTAATGTCTGCATTTTGCTAGTTACCTGATAACCAAAGTCATCTCAAAGTATTTGTTTTCTGACAGCTTTCTCTTCCTTGATTGACTATTGGAAGATCATAGTCAAATTATTAATCTACCTTCAGCTACTATGAAGAATACTTTAGCTTGCAAATTGTGTTATAATCATATTTGTGACTTTTATTACCCTCTGCCCTAATTTAATGACTATCACTTTATATTATACATTGCCATCAAAATACCTAACATACAGCTCTTTGACAAATACTCAGTTGCTCTTTTCCAAAATTTTTTTTAAGTATTAGTGATTATATATAAATTATGTCTTACTCCTACAAAGACAATACTGTGCCTCCATATTAACATTTGTTTTACAAAGTTGAAAGCTTTATAGTACCACACTGTTTTGATTGCCATAGTTTTATAGTAAATTTTTACCTGGGAAGACTTATGGTCTACCCTGAAGAATGTTCCATGTGCAGTGGAATTAGTATTCTTCTCTTTTGGGGTAGATTTCTGTATAGATGTCTGTTAGCTATAATTGATTTGTATTGTTCAATTTTTTTTTCTTTTTTGGCCTTCTTTCTAGGTATTTACTTATTACTGAAAAACTGTTGATGAAGTACTCAACTATTATTGTTGAATTATGTTTCTCCCTTTCATTCTGGTAGTTTTTGCTTCATGTATTTTGAAGCTCTTGTTACATATATTTGTGTGTGTGTGTGTGTGTGTGTGTGTATGCATAAATGTTTATAATTTACCATGATGAATTGATCTTTTTATCATTTTTTAAAATGTCATTTTTCTCTAATAATTTTTGTCTTAAAGTCTCTTTTGTCTAATGTTGGTATTATAGTCACTTTAATACTCTTTTAGTTACTATTTTCATGGTATAACTTCTTCCATACTTTTCTTTTAAACCTGTTTTTATCTTTGAACCTAAAGTTTGTCTCTTGTAAACAGCATGTGGTTGGATCATTTTTGCCATGATGCTAATTTCTGCCTTGTAATAGGTGTGTTTAATCCACTTACACTTAGTGTAATTACTGATAAGGTAGGATTTATACCTGCCTTCTTGCCTTTGTTTTCTACATGTTTTATGTTTTTTGTACCTTACTTGCTTCTTTTGTGTTAAATGTTTTCTTTCTTTTTTTACTGCACTACTTTGTTGTTTCTTTTTCTACATTTTTATGTTTAAATTATTTGTATTGCTTTCTGAGAATTAAACCAACACAAAAACTTTGCTCTTTAATAGCTCCATTCTCTTCACTCATTTTTGTCTTATTTCTGTCATGCAAATTACATCTTTGTACATTGTATACCCATCAACATAGATTTATACTTCTTTTATGCATTTGTCTTTTAAATTGGATAAAAGGAAAAGAGTTACAAATAAAAAAATATGTTTATACTGTCTTTTATATTTACCTAAGGATTTACCAGTTTTCTTTGTTTTTTTAATGTGGATTCAAATGACCTTTTTTTAAATTTCTTCTTCATTTTTGGAGGATAGTTTTTCTGGATAGAGAAATTTTAGTTGACAGTCATTTTTTTCTTCTTCTTTAATAACTTATTAATATGGCTTCGCATTGTCTTCTGGCCTTTGTGGTTTGTGTTAGAAATCAGCTGCTAATATTATAAAAATGTCTTACATGTGATAATTTGCTGCTTTCTTGCTGCTTTCAAGATTTTCTCTATATCTTTGGCTTTCAGCAGTTTGACAATAACCATGTCTACGTTTAGGTCTCTGAGTTTATCCTTTTGGGAGATTATTGAGCTTCTTGGATGTGTAGATTATAGTTTTTCATCATATTTTGGAAGTTTTCAGCCATTGTTTCTCAAAATACTCTCTCTACTCCTTTCTCTTTTTTCCTTTGGGTCAGTCAGTATGTATATGTTCATTTGTTTGATGCTGTCCCTCAGGTCTCTGATACTCCATTCATCTTTTTTTTCTCTTCCTCAGACTGGATTTTCTCAACTCATCCATCTTCAAGTTGACTAACTTTTTTCTTCATCCTATTACATCTGCTGATAAGCTTCTCAAATGAATATTTTACTTTAGTTATTGTACTTTGCATCTTAAGAATTTATTTCTATTCTTTATGTTTTCTGTATCTATATTTATATTTGTTTGATGAGACACTTTTCCTACACTTTAGTTGGTTAGAAAGGGTATTATTTAATTCCTTGACTACAGAGCTATCCCCTGTATATACCAAAATCCACACATACTCAAGTTCCATAATCAGCCCTGCAGAACACACATATTTGAAAAGTTGGCTCTCCATATATATGAATTTCACATTCTATGAATACTGTATTTTCAGTTCATATTTGGTTGAAAAAAAATTTGCACATAAGTGAACCCACACAGTTCAAATATATGTTGTTCAAGTGCCAACTGTATTGAAAATAACCAAATTAAAGTCTTCGTCTAGAAGTCCAATGTCTCAGCTTCCTTAGGGACTGTTTTTATCTGCATAGGGACATACTTTTGTGAAGTTTTTTGCATGTCTCAATTTTTTTTTCGTTTCAAACTGAACATTTAATGTGTAAACTCTGGAAATCAAATTTTTCCAGTGTTTCCTATTTGTTTTTGTTATTTGTTTAGTCATTTTTCTAAACTAACGTTATAAAGTCTCTATTTTTTGTGTGTTGCTATTGAAGTCTCCTCTGTTAGTTTAGTAGTCAGCTAATGATTGGGCAGAGATTTTAGTAAATGCCTGGAAGCTTTCTAATCTTTGGCAAGGTCCTCTGGGTGCATATTGGGGCTCATGCTTCACCTCAAGATCAGCCAGAGAGAGCTCAGAGCCCTCTCAGGTCTTTTCTGGGCAGGGATATAGCACTATGCATGGTCCTAGCCTTCCAGATTGCCAGGAATAATTCAGAGCTTTCCAAGGCCTGTTTTGGACACCTCATTCCCCACTTTTCTTTTGAAGGTTTTTGATTAGCCCATTGTTTGTTTAGTTTTTCTTGACTACCTCAGAAAGCAGAAATTTCAAACAATTGGCTCTAATTATTTTCTTCAAATACTCTGAGGAAAAAGGCATTTCACAAGGGGTCTGTCTGAGTCAGGTCAGATGAAGACAGTTCTTTACAAATGAGATTTTGACAGAACTCCAGCCTTGTTCTGCCCCTTCCAGTGGCATGCAGACTCCTGGTGATTGTGGCTGTTGGTTTTGAAGGTTCCTGCAGAGCTGGGGAGTGAGGCATGGTAATAAGACCAAGTTAGAACAGCACAAAGTTCGCTGTTCTTAGCAGGATTCAGCTATTTAAAAAAGGAAGAAAGACAATGTTTTCTAGAGCTCTGCAATCTTTTGGTTAATTTCCAGGGTTCTGAAAATGGTGATTCTGACCATTTTTACCAATTTCTCTTTGCTTTTGTAGAGAGACTGTTGGGAGATTCTCCACCATTTTCACTGAAGTCACTCCTATATTTTTCTTTACACTATAATTAGACATATAATTAAATGCTAGCTGAATTAATGGAAATTCACTAAAAGCAGAATGCTTCTTTCTCTTTAGAAACTTCTCTGAATATTTCTGTACTTCTCCTGTTATGTTTTAGGACTATGATGATGGATATGGCACTGCTTATGATGAACAGAGTTATGATTCCTATGATAACAGCTATAGCACCCCAGCCCAAAGGTAAGAGTCAGTCTTTATTATGAGACCCCACAACAGAAACCATTCCCTTCCACATTTGTATATTCTGGGAAAAGTATGGCAGTCAGCTAGAGAGGGTAATTTGGCTTGCCCTGTTTTAATAATTGTTTAAATGGACAAGCCCTATCTGTTCTAGCAACCAGCATGTATTACCCTACCCAAGTTTATCATAATGTTAAAAAAATCAGGCTTGGGAAATAAAAACTGAAATTTTAGTCTAAAAATTAAGTGGTCAGTATACTTTAGGAGGGACAATGGCCTTGAGCTCTGTGACTATTTAGTCTTAAGGCCCAAAATTACTTTGGAAATGTATAAATATCCTACATTGTCAGTGCCTGGAGAAGGTTTAAAAGTTTTGCTTCCTATTCATAGAACATTTCAATTTCTAAGCAGCAACTGTCCTGTTTTCTAACAACCTCAGACTCCTTTCTGTGAATAATGACTTAGTTGTGATTTATTTTCCAAAGAAATATTTACCCACAAATACGTAAATGTTACCAGAGACAAAAAAGAGCTTCAAAGTTACCTCTTCTGATAATATTACCTTGATGTTCATTGATATATGAAATTAGTGTTTCTTATGTTTAAAATTCTAAGTGGAAGACAAAGGCATACATACACACAAAACAACATATTGGCTTTATAGTGATTATTAAGGATAAGTAAAGATGGACTGTGAGGTGATTTTCATGAAATCACAGATTCACTTTTGAACTCGTCAAGTGCAAGTCAAGCTTTGAACTCATAGGTTCTCTTATTTATTAACTCTGGTACTGAGGTAGATAGGGATATAAAAAAAACTGTTTTTGCTCATACCAAATTTTATTCTTCTCTAACTTGTAAGTATTGAGTAGCCTTAAGACTTTGACTCTCAATTGGTCTTTGTTGGTGGAAGCCTGTATGTTGTGTTTGTGCCATTTAGTATGTTGAGGGTAGACCTAACACTTTCGGAGCCCAGTGGCTGGCATGTGATGAATGCTAAGTAAGACTTTGTATACACTGTCTCATTTAAGTATAACAGCAACTTTATGAAATATATGGCATTGTTTTCATTGTATACATGAAGAGAAGGAGTACAGAATTAAGTAATTTGCCAGAAATCACACAGTAAGTAGAAAGATGAAATTCTAAGTCACATATTCTAATTCAAAGATTTGTACCCTTTCTAAATAAACAAGTCCTCCTCCAGTTTTGTTTAAAAACATAAATATCCACAAATATTTCTATATGTAATCTGAATATCCTAGCAAAGCAAGTCTCCCACCCCCACAACATTTGCTAAGTGTATACTATATTCCTGGCACTGTTTCTGTAAGTTTTGTAAGGCCTTACAGTCTAGGTTGTCTGAACACAGCAGTCCTGACCACAATCCTGTTAAGCTGATGGTATTGCTGTAGATGAGGAGATCAGATAACCAAAAGACTCTGGCACTTGCTTGTGACTGAACAGCTGATAAAATGGTAACTCAGATGTGTGACTGCCAAGTCCATATTCTTACCCTGATACATTTGTGTGAAAGTCTCACTGCACATATCTGTTAGTTCTGTTCCCATATCTGTTATAGTACAGTCATGCATTATTTAATGACTGGGATATGATCTGAGAAATGCATCCTTAGGCAATTTTGTCACTGCATGAACATCATAGAATGTACTTACACACCTACGTGGTATAGTCTGCTAAACATCTGGACTGTATGGTCTATCTGCATAGCATGTTATTTACTGAATACTGCAGGCCGTGGATACACAATGATATTTGTGTATGTAAACATAGAAAAACTTCAGTAAAAATGTGGTATGAAAGATAAAAAATGGTATACCCATACAGGGCACTTACCATGAATGGAGCTTGTAGCACTGGAAGTTGCTCTTGGGTGAGTCAGCGAGTGAATGGTGAGTGACTGTGAAGGCCTAGGACATTACTATGTGCCAACACAGACTTTATCAACACTATACACTTACGCTACACTACATTTATTAAAAAGTGTTTTTCTGTCTTCAATATTAAATTAACCTTAGCTTACTATAATTTCTTCACATTATAAACTTGTAGTTTTTATTAATTTTTGACTCTTTTAGTATCTGAAACACATTAAAGACTCTTGTAATAATATTTAGCTTTTGTATTTTTTGACTCTTGTAATAATACTTAGCTTAAAGAACAAATACATTTGTACAGCTGTACAATTATATTTCCTTTCCTTATATCCTCATTCTATATACTTTTATCTATTTAACCTTTTCTTAACTTTTTAAACATTTTTTTCCCCTCTGTCACCCAGGCTGGAATGCAGTGGTCTAATTTCAGCTCACTGCAACCTCCTCCTTCCAGGTTCAAGGAATTCTTGTGTCTCAGCCTCAAGTATAGCTGGAATTACAGACATGTGCCAACACACCTGACTGATTTTTGTATTTTAGTGGAGATGGGGTTTTACCATGTTGCTCAGGCTGGCCTTGAACTCCTGGGCTCTAGCAATCTGCCCACCTTGGCCTCCAAAAGAGCTGGGAGTCACCACACCCAGCCTACCTTTTTATAAATTAAGATACAAACACACACATTGGCATAGACTTACACAGGATCAGGATCATTGAGATGTCATAGGTGATAGGAATTTTTCAGCACCATTATGATATTAGAGAGCCACCACTGTAGTGGTCTGCTGTTGACTGAATCGTTGTTATGCAGCACATGACTATATTCAGTGTGTTGGACTTTCAAATGCAAGCATATTTTTTTTTTTACTTGAACTGTATCACAATGTAGTGATGTTTACAGTTTGATTCATTCTGTGGAGAAAAGAGAAGTGACTTAATATTTATTGAATATTTAATGTGTTTCAGATACTGTGCTAATGCTTTTTGTATCATTTCAGTAGATCTTCACAGGCATCAACCCAGTCCTATACAATAAATACAGTTTCCTCCAGTTAATAGATGTAGAAAACAAGATGTAACTTTTTCATGAAGTATATATTCAAGATTATAGTCCATATGATCTTTTGGGTTTTGATATTTGATATGAAGAACCAAACTTAAAGCATTTGCCGAATTAAATACTGTGCTCTGTCAAGGAGAGTGATGTCAAAATGTGACTGCAGGTAAACTGAAATAACTAAGGGGAGCTAACACTGATTTAGAGCCTACACTATATCAGGCATGGAATTTAATCTGTTACTTACATGTCTTGTTTTAACACAAATGACAACAGCAGACTTGATATACATGGTGAAACTGAGACTCAGAGACGTAAATGACTAATCACAAATGGGAACCCAGGCTTTTAAAGCTCATGGTCTTTTCAGTTTAAGCTCTGAATATATATTAATATGATAGATGACAAGCATTTATTCTTCAGTCATTTATTCAACCAGTGTTTATTGAATGTTGATTTTGTGCTAGGCATTATGCTTGATGCTTGGAATACAAAGATTATCAAGATGGAGACTCGATCCTTGAAAAGCTTACTGGCTAGAAAGAAACAAATATAAATATTTAAAAACAATGTAATATTCTAATTGTGAGAGGTCTGAGGAGATTCATTGTTTTCATAAGAAGACAGTAATAAATTCTGGTTGAGAATACTGCGAACATTTACCTGAGAAAGTGAAGGGTAAGTAGTAGTCACCAGATGACAAACAGGGAAGAGCATTTCACAGCAGCAGGCAGCAAGTCACAGAGGCATCAACAGTAAGTTTTGTGTGGCAACTACACATAACTTTGTAGGCTGGAACACGTGACACACAGGAGCTTTGGGGAGAGAGAGGTGGGCCAGGAGGAGTGACAACATGTTTCCTCCACAAGGAGCTGAGACATTGCCATTGAAGAGTTACATGTAAAGGTATGATGTGTTTATACTTGAATTTAGAGAAATTGATTAGGTGATAGTTGTGGAGGCTGGATACACAGATGGTGAGCCCAGAGGCAGAGACTAAGTTACTGATATGTTATAAATCACAAGCCCTTAAAAATCAGGAAAGACTCACTAAAAGAAACATCTTTTGTTTCAGCCAACCACCTTCTTTGAAGTGATCTTTTCAGTGCTACAACTTGTCTTACCTGAAGGAATACAGAGAATTGTATGAGAAGTGCTCACACTGGCAAATGCAGAAGCCACTGCTAGATACTCTCAGTGTTCATTTAATCCTCATAACATGTAAAATAAACATCTTTTTTAAAGAAGAAAACAGTGGCTTGCACAATTAGATAACTTGCTTAAGTTTGTACAATTTACGCAAAGGAGACAAACTTTGAACTGAGGTCTGACTATGAGTATTTATTAGTATCTCTTCCACTGCAGTGACCTTAACTTACCCTAAATAGCTGCTCTTCTGTAAATTGAAGGGAAGCAGCTATTTATGGCATAGGGTGAAGAAATGATTTTATACACCATATTAGTTTACTAGGGCTCCCATAATAAAATACTCCAGTCTTCTTGAGTCCCCTCTCCTGGGCTTGCAGATGGCTACCATCTCTCCATGTCCTCACATGTTCTTTTCTCTGTGGACTCAACATTTCTGGTGTCTCTTTTTGTATCTAAATTTTCTTTTCTTTGAAGGACACAAGTCAAGTTGGATTAGAACCCACTCTAAAGGCCTCATTTCAATTCAAATCAGCTCTTTAAAGGCATTGTCTCCAAATAGAGTCACAGTCTGAGGTACTGGATTAGGGTTTCAATATATGAGTTTGAGATATCCAGGTACACAATTCAGCACATAAAATGCACATACTCTGTAACACTGGTTTAATCACAACACTGCATGTCTCAAAACTAGGAACCTGGCATGAACCAGTGAGGATAGCGGATTTTCAGATCATCCCCAGTATCAATAGTAGATAATAACAAGGAAAGCATCACGGCCATCATCCTAGTATTTACTGTGTGCTTGGCATTATTTCATCCACCTTACATAAATTGTCTCCCCTCTCTGCATCCCCTTCAATATTGCTAAATTCAACTTTAAAAATATCATTCCCAAACTCAGAGAAGTGAAATTCCTCATTCAAACTCACAAGGCCAAGCAGCAGTATAAAGAAATCACTTTGATGCCAAAACATTCCTTTTTGTACTCTCTCCATTGTCTTTCAGCTCTTCTTTTGTCATAGTTTTGATTACAGTTGCTGGGACTAATTCCTGTTTCTATTTCCCATATACAGTATTCAAAAATCTAATACTTTGTGATGCTTTAAAATCTCTTAGGAATTATGCTTCAATATGAACTAGAATGTTTGCCTCATCTAATTTGGACTACCTTAAATAGGGAATTTAATTTATATTAAATATACATATTAAAGTTGTAGGCTAAGACTAGTGAAATTATAGAAATTTGGTTTTCCAGTTTTACATTAGATCCTTTCAGTGAATAGCATTTACTGCCACTGCTATCAAGGAGCACCAGTCTTCATATGTACCAGTAGGCAGTGCCATGTAGCACTTGATGTCTAAACTAACATGTCTTGATTTTGCCAATTCAGGTTCCATAAGATTCATTTTGTATGTAAATAGTTTTCTCAGTTCAGAATTTGGAAGTACATGCTATGCTGCAGTTATAGGTCAGTATTAGTGCAGAATTCTTTACTTTACTTGGCCTCCTTTTAGAGTGCAACTCTGTTCTGCAAATGTTCTTTGGCATTTTGTGCGGTAGAAGAGAGCACAGAGCAGAGGTAAAAGCTGCACGGTCCCCCGCGGCAGCCACTAGACGTGGAGCTGTGGACCCCTGACCCATGGCCAGTCCAGATTGAGATGTGCTGGAACTGTAAAACTCACACCACATTCCAGAAACTTTCTATGGAAAAAAGAATGTTAAAAAATTATTAAAATTAGTTTCACCTACTTCTTTTTACTTTTTTTACATGTGGCTACTGGAAAGCTCTCTATTACAGTGTCTTCTCATAGACAACACTGAGTTAAATGATTCTCACTGTGTCTGTCTCTGGCACATACTCACTTAGGTATAAGCAAGACAGCAAGACAATCCACAAGCCACAGAGAGAGAACTGGAAAGCAGCGCCTCATATTCCTGCTTTTTAAATGCCTATTTCAATGTTTTGTATGTTATTTAAAATATAACTTACTAATATTACAGTACACTTAAGCACATTATAGTTACAAGTTCAAAAAAATTTTTATTTATGCTGACGCATTATCAAAAACAGAGACCAGTGCCACAGTTGTTGAGTTTGATAGATCTGTGGTCAGATGCCAGCTTTAACATTTACTGGCTCTGTGATTTGGGGTGAGTTATTGAACCTCTCTAAGCCTCTGTTTATAAAATGTGTAACTATTTCTACTTGTGCAAAAAGTGTAAAAAGATTCTCATTTAGAGGGCCGGCCTGAAGGCTGAAGGAGACAGAAAAGCATGTCATCTTTATAAACCATGTGGAGGGAGGTCTGTTGGCCACTCTGATTTCTCTGCTTGAGGACTGAATGAGATGGTTTGCGTCAGGGGGGTAGCACAGTGTGAATGCAGCACGAGCCTGAGTTTCTCCCCTCCTGCAGCTCTGAATTTCTTCTGCTTGTTGTTTCACACAAGAGTGGCTACGAAGAGCAGGTCCTGGGAAATGTGCAGGGACTGTGTGAGTGAATGTTTTATAGAGAAAGAGGAAACATTGTAAAGGGCATCTTCCCCTGTGGATGGTCAGGGTCGGTATTTCCTGTGCACTGAGAGTTGGTAAGGTCAACAGCCATATCCCACCTGAAAACAAAACTGAGTAAGTCAGCAAGGTGGCCTGGCTGCCACTGAGTATGATCTGTGGTGTGGAAGGGCTTCTTTCCATAGTGACTTTTAAACTTCTGAGGTCCTCGTTATTGTGACACTGTTGTGTTACAGAAACAAGTTTCTCCTCTGAGGATTTACAAATTAGGAATTTTTTCTCCCAATTTTCAAATGCCTTCTATTCAAACCAGAGTACAAATGAGAATTCCTATAAAAAATTCAGAATAGTTCATTCAGCTACATTTCCCCATTGATTTTTGTAATGATATTGATAATGTTAGCATTATAGTATAAAACAAAAGCATTGCTTGTCTAAAACTTCACACATTTAGTGAGTAATAAGATTTTGACACAATTACTATGAAGAGAAATATATACTATTCTTTACAATATTGGAATTATTCTAATACACATTGGCTCAAAAATAGTTGATTACTTCCTGTGGATATACAGCTTCCGAATAGCTAGTGTAGTCAATTAAAAAGAATGGGTGATAATGGCCTCAGCCCTCAGAGCCCTTTCTCTACCCTGACATGGCTTGAATCTTCACAGATACCATTTTTGGCTCCTGGAAACCCCTTGTAAATGTGTTTGTTTTATTCTGAACTAAGTGGAATTAATTTACATTTGATGTCTTATTTGCAGTCCTAAGAACTATCATAATATTTTTAGCCTGTGTTTCTGAATAAGTATAAATTCTCCAAAGAACTGTTTGGCTCCCATAGTAATCATAAACTAAATTGAACATAAAGGGTCTCAAAAAGTGCTAATAAAAATTGAGCTTTATAAGCTATCAACAAAAATACTTTTAATACAGTACTGTGTAGACATCAACAAAAACAGGAGATATCAACCCAAATTACCCCATAGACGTGTAAATATGTAAATCTCAGGACCCTATGATAAGTAAAAAACAAAAAAAGAATGGAGACAGTGGTGAAAAAGTGAAGCTACAACCCTGTAAAGAAAAAACATATTATTTGGTGGCGCTTGTTAAAGCACAGTAAGGCAGACTTTATTCAGGACCACTGCAATAGATACATGGACCACTGCAGCAGGGAAGAGAGACTGAGCTCAACTCTGCACCTAGCATGGGCAAATGGGAATTTATAGCCAAGGAGCCAGTGGGGGTCAGGGGATAGAAGATTACTGAGAGGACACATCAGTGGTAGCAGCGATTTTGGCTGAACCGACCTAATGGGATTCTTGCCAAAAGCAGGCTAGATTGATCAGACATCTCCTCCCCTGGGAATGATAGAGGATAAGGAACCTGATCAGATATTAAGGGTGATCAGATATCATGGGTGGCAGGTTCTTGCTAAACTGACCCAGCAAAGTTGTTTCCTAAAACTGGATTTTACAAGGAACTGCACTGATGGGCCTAGAAGGATCAGGAGGCTGACTAAAGTTTAGCCAAGCACAGAATCTTTGTCAACTCTGACAGGGAAAAGGGAAGGAGGAGCCCAAGACTGAGTGTTAGCATGTGTAAGTGTTGCTGTTTATTATAGTTATTATGTATTGACCATCTGCTGTGGTGTATCAGTCAGACACACACACACACACACACACACTCACACCCCTTCTCATTTTAACATTAACCTTAAAAGGTGGATATTATCCTCAATTTATTATTCAGAAAACTGAGACTCAGAGAACTTAAATAAGGGGCCTGAGTGATGCACTTACTGACACTATTGATTTCAAAGTCCATTTTCATTCCATTATACTAGTGTTTTTCAAAGAGTAGTACACATATCATTATGAGACATATCATCGATGTCTCACAATGTGATTTCAGATGCTACATAGGCAGACTTTTAAAAAAAATTTTCATGATTAGATTATAACATTATTGGAAGAGTGATTAGCATAGCAAACACATGATTTTGTGATTGTTGCTCTAATTCAGTTATGGCAAATTTCTTTAAAAGAAAATTAACATGGAGAGTTAATATGGAGTCACAAACAGGATAGGCGTGTATGTAGATGGCAAATACCCTGCATGTCCTGAGAGCTGTCCCTGAGTGGCTGGGGTTTGGTGGATGCTGGCTTGAGCATTTGTGCCACCAGTCAGTGGATAACTTGCAACACTGCTCATACTGAAAGTTTGATCAGTTGAGTCTGAGGACCAACACTGAGCTGTTCACTAAGTTACAGTATCCTACCAAATTTGGTGCCCTAATTATATTGAAAATGAAAAGTTTTGTATCTTCATCAGGAATTTCTTTAGAATTAAAGTAATATAAAAGAAAGGAATTTATTTTTCAAGATTCATTTATTTAACAAAGTTTGAAGGAATGAAATATCTACTGAGTACTTACCAAGTGTAAGTTACTATGTATCTAGGTGCTCTCATACATATTGTGTCATTTAATTCCTAAGAACTTCTGTAGAATTGTCACTCCTTAATTTTACAAAAGGAGTTTATGCTCACAGAATTTGAGCTTGAGCAGAGTCACATAGCTAATTAATATCAGTTAATCCTCTACTCTGTTTTCTTAGAGATCAAGCTTACATTCTTTTGCTTAACTCAAAAGCAACTAGTAAGGGGAAAAAAATAGATTCCTATAAATGTAGAGAAGATCACACGTGGAATCTTCATGCGTGATCTCCACAGGGTATGGCAACATGGTAGCAGAGCAAAGGCATGCTAGTGGCAATAAATCAGTTGCCACTGTCACTTTACTCTTTAATGTTCTTGAGAATGCATGAGATTTATCACTGAGGAATTGTAGAATAATGGTAGTAAATGAAAACAGAGTCCACCAGGGAGATGTACTACATCATTTGGATTTAGCACTGCCATCTGCCTAACAGCATTGAGAAGAGTACAGCAGTACTTACGATCAGCCATTCATAGCAAACACAGATGCCACAGAGAGGGAACATACCAGGGAAGCAGGTTCACTACTGAAATGGAGATTATGTGACAGGGTTTCTAAACAGTGTTTGTGTTGATGATCAAACCAACAATTTTAAATCTTCACTATAGAATTCTAAGTCTGGAAGATAAAGACCTATTCTAAAGTCTTCCCATGTTTTATTCCTCATGTTTCATACATTCTTAAAATGTATTTACTGATTTTTAAAGGATTTTTCCTACAAATCTTGAAAATACAGTCTCTTTGTAGTGGAAGAGAATAATAACTTTTGTATAATTTCTGACTTTTAAAATGAGGTAGCATGGTTTTTAGTTAAAAAAGTGGCTATAAATTATAAAAGCTTGGATGTGAATGTCAGCTCTACCTACTTCCCTAGCTCTGTGATGTTGACCAGGTTGCTTCTTCAAGTCTTTTCTCATCTGTAAAATGATGGCTAATATTTGACTTACAACATTGTAATTGAGATAGCAGATGTAATATACATAATAGTTCAATAAATTTGCTATAGTAGCATGTAGTAGGCGCTTACCGTTGTAAGCATTTTACAGTGTTTTTAGATACATTTATTTATTTAATTTTTATTATTTTTTTTTTTGAGACAGTTTCTAACTCTGTCACCCACGCCAGAATACAGTGGCTCAATCTTGGCTTACTGCAATGTCCACCTCCTAGGTTCAAGCGATTGTCCTGCCTCAGTCTCCCAAGTAGCTGGGACTACATACAGGCGTGTGCCACCAAGCCCAGCTAATTTTTATATTTTCAGTAGAGACAGGGTTTCATCATTTGGCCAGGCTGATCTCAAACTCCTGACCTCAAGTGATCTGCCCACCTCAGCTTCCCACCTGCCCACGCCAGCCTCTAAGATTACTGGCGTGAGCCACCACACTCAGCCGTAGCTACTGTTGTTATACCATTTTATAGATGAAGAAATTGTAGCACAGAGATGGTGGAAGTTCCCTAAACTCATGGAGAGTGAGTGCTAGAGCGGCATGTGAATCCAGGCAGTCTAGGCACTGTGCTATAAGACTTCTCTATGTAACTGTTGTATGAGTTTAGGTACTTTATCCAGAAACTACTACAGTCTTTTCTGAAAACATCTCCAGTCGGTAAAATCCCAACAAATAATCTAAATAAAATTATGCATGCCACTTTGATATCTTAGTTGTGCAATAAAAAGTTGTTAAAGACTCATTTAACTTAGATTCTTTAGAGTCCTAAAATCTGTTAAAAGCAGACTTGAGGACAGACTTAAGGAAAGAGCTCGAAGTTACTTGTTGAAGGTTGACCTATATTGGAGGATGTTGGTGCTGAATTTCTCAGAATTGATTCATAGCTCATTGTTAAACTCGCAACTTTAGAAACTGAAATAATATTCAGACGTGGTGTAGGTTATATTTTCCCCTTGTATTTGTCATCGTGAAGGGATATGTTCATTTTGGAAGGTAATTTTAAGAGTGTGCATTGAGAGCCTTAAAATTGTAACTTATGATTCAATATTTTTACAGTAAATGCCTCAACTTACAATATAACAGTGAGTGTCTGACAGTGTGAATACATTTAAGAGCTCTTTAATTGAAAAGAGTAAGCAATTTCTGGCCTAGTAATAGAGGGGTAGATGATAAATTTAGTTTCTCACTTAAACTGTTGGATAGATAGTGATATAATTAATTTAAATGGCAGTGAGATTTAGGAAAAAGTTAATAACTTATTTTGGGATATGTTGAAATTAGGTTGTCCACAGAATTGTAGCAATTACATTAAATAATTGATATAAAAATAGTTTACTTACTAATAAGCCATTATATAAATGGTAACTATTTTTTCTCTCCTAGTTTTTCTCAGTAATTACAAAATGTATTATTATGATTAGATTTTTACCCCAATTTTAGTAAGTAACTGAGCTGTAGTTGTGTTTTATTATTATTATTTTTTGTATTATCTTTTGGTGGTGTCCTAAAGTATGTGTACATCGTTAATCTCTCACAAATTAGAGTAAGACAGTCACTTCCACATGTATATCAAACAAGATAGAGCAAAAACATTATATACTTAGGAGTCTGGCAGACCTGACTTTTCCACTTAGCAGCTATGAATGTGATCTTTCACTAGCCCTCAATTTTCTTATCTACAAAACAAAGTAAGTGAGAGAATAAACAGTTTAGCATAGAGCCTGGCACATGGCACTTGGAATTTTTAATTGTGTTTTTTATTCTATGTGTCTGTTACTTCTGGGCATTTTTCTGGTGCTCAGTAAGTAGGACTGACTGTTGTGGGATGATCATTGGAAACTTCGTTATCACCGGGTGATAGATTGCTTCCAGCTCACCTCATATCTGCTCATGTTCTGTACAGAGTATCACAAGCCTAACTTGGGCATATTGCAAGTGTAAAGGCTGAAATGTTTTGCTTTTTTGTTAGCTGTTTCTTACTCTGATGCTTTTTTGTTTAATGTTCTATAAAGGACCAAAAAGTAGGCATACACATTAGAAAGTAGGGAAATAATCATTAAAACATCCATGTATTTCCTTTATCTGCCATTTATAAGGACTGCTGTACCACATGAAAACGAATTTATGTTGTTTATAAGTTTATAAAATAGAAGGATTTAATCCAGTTGCAACCTTTTTGAAATGATTTATAAAAAGCATTGGATTTAGTCTTAGATGTTGCTAAATTTTAGGGACATTGGAAGTAAAATATAGGTATATGGCCCAATAAGACATCTTACATAGAGAAAAAAAACCTATGCATATCAATTTAGCCAAAGTAATTTGATTAAAATAGTATCTCAATTAAGGCCATATCAAGATGTAGTAAATTAAAGTATGACCATGGGCAAGTTTTTAAATCTGTTCTCTAAGGTAAAATGGGGTGACAATAATAGTACATGGATGAAGCTGGAAACCACCATTCTCAGCAAACTGACACAAGAACAGAAAACCAAACACTGCATGTTCTCACACATAAGTGGGTGTTGAACAATGAGAACACATAGACACAGGGAGGGGAACATCACACACTGGGGCCTGTCAGGGGTCCGGGGGGCTAGGAGAGGGTTAGCAGGGGTTGAGAGGCTAGGAAAGGGATAGCATTAGGAGAAATACCTAATGTAGATGAAGGGATAATAGATGCAGTAAACCATCATGGCACTTGTATACCTGTGTAACAAACCTGCACGTTCTGCACATGTACTCCAGAACTTAAAGTAAAATAGATAGATAGATAGATAGATAGATAGATAGATAGATAGATAGATAGATAGATAGGTAGATAGGTAGATAGTACTTACCTCATAGATTTGTTGTAAAGTTAAGTGAAATTGAAAGCATGTCCTATATGAAAAGCATGTCACACATCATAAATTCTATCAATAGCTATCGTTAAAGCTCTACAATTCTTTATATAAAACTGTTGAAGCTAAATATGTCTTACATTCCAATTTTTGGAATTTTGGAAAAACAATGCAGGTATGCATACACATACCATATGTTAGTACAGCTCCGATGGAGTCCTGCTTGCGCTTCTCTAAGATAATTGATTTCCCCTTGGATTCTTTTAAGTTTAGGGCCAGGGAAACTGATTACAGAGGATGTAAAGCATATGTGGCAACTTGAAAAAGAAGGGGGTTTCTTCAGGGAGGTGTGTGGCATTCAGCCTTGGCAGTTTCCAGTCCCACCACCTATAGCAATATTGCTAGTGCTAGCAAGTAATGTTTAAATAGGGTGGATTCAATAATTGATACAAGACTGTTACTTCTATTAGAAGCCATCACTTTAGCAAGGCCTTTTTTTGTTTGTTTGCTTAATTGAGACAGGGTATCAGTCTGTCACCCAGGCTGGTATACAGTGGCGTGATCTCCACTCACTGCAACCTCTCCACTTCCTAGGCTCAAGTGATTCTCATTCTGCCTGAGTAGCTGGGACCACAGGCACGAGGCTGTACTGTTGTCACTTTACTCTTTATTGTTCTCAGCTAATTTTTGTATTTTTTTTAGAGACAGGGTTTTGCCATGTTGCCCAAGCTGGTCTCAAACTTGAATTCAATGTGATCTGCCCACCTCAGCCTCCCAAAGTGCTCAGATTACAGGTGTGAGCCACAGTGCCTGGTAGCAAGGCCTTTCCGGATCTGGCCCCAGTTCTTTCTGTGCCTCATCTTAGGTCACTCACTCATGTAATGTAACTTGATACTGAGTTTCTCAGTTATGGCTTGTTTATGCTTGTCTCTATTACTGTTAAAATGTCAAGTCTAACTTGTGAGACTACCTTGTCATCAAAAGCTTCATGGCTTCTTCAGTTATTCTCACATACACCTTTTGAAGACATTGTGGTTTTTAGAAGTTTCTAAAATGGTGCAAACAGGACAGTTTGCCAGATTGCTTGCAAGAGAGCTACCAGTTTCTTGGATCAACAGTTATAGCATCCAACAACCCTTTGTGATTCTCCTCACCTCACATCCCGTTCTTCCATGTCCTGTAAGTACCAAGGCTTCTGTTTTCACAATGCTCTTTGCTTGCTCTGTCCTCCAGCAGAAGTTGCTGGGCTGTTGAGAGTCCATCTCCTTTTCATAAACAATCCCACAGTGGCAGGGACCCTTTTGTACTCATGTTTATATCAACAACACCTAATGCAGTACTGACTAGAAAGGTGATCTGTGGGCGTTCTTCAGTTGAATTGATAACGTGTCAGTCTGCATCTGTTTTAAACATTTCTTTATTAGAAACACAGTAAGAAATCTGGTACCATTGAAAGTGTAATGTGAAAATTGATGTGGTCTTCAACTCTGGCTACACAGAAGACTCACCTATGCAGCCTTAAAAAAGGAAGGGAGTGCCAAGAAAATCACCCATTATTTTTTAATCTGAGTCTTGGTATAGCTCAGCTGTCTGTAAATTCTTTAAACTCTACAGATAATCCTGATAAGCAGCCAAAGATTGAAAACTACTCTTCTTGAGTAATAAGTACTAAATGAATTAGATAATATACGTAAAGCACTTTGCACAGTGCCTAGCAGATAGTTGCTAAGAAAATATTTGTATGCCGAAAAAATAAATTGTTGACATTTCTGTAGTATCGTCCATTAATTCGTTCTGCCAGACAACTATTGAGACCTGAAATGGACCAAATTGTTCAGAAATACCTTATTCCAAAGGGAAATTTGAGCTTTTCTATTCAGAACTTGAAATTATGAATTCAAATGAAAGAAAAGTGTAACTTTAAGGATGATAGAATACATGAGACACACTTATATCAGAAAGCTTTTGCAGATCTTAAGTCATCTTCTAGTGAAGGCTGATGTGCCCAGCATACTTACAGCTGTCACTATTAGAATTTAAGCTCCACAAAGGCAGGAATCTTCCTTTTTTGTTCATCAACACTTCTTAAGCACCGAAGATATTGAGTTGTTGTTTAGTGGATATATTCTAAACTGTTGTCAGTAATAGAGGACCATTCTACTAGGCAAACCAAAAGGACGTTTTTGTACAGAAGAGCACCAAAAAAAAACATGTGCTGTGGTCCTGTGAAGAGATCGACTTAGTGTGTGCTGCTGGTAACTAGTTTTCCAGTGAGGCTGCAGCCTACAGTGCCCAGGAGAGAAGGTGCACAAAGTGTCCATAGAAAGATCCACAGAGAACATTTTGTGATGGACCTTAATACCAGGCTCAGGAGTTCCACAGAGTTTTGTTTGTTTGCTTTGGTTTTTATCAATGAAGGTGCCCCCCATGCTCATAACCTCCACACTGGTCCAAGTGAACGTCACCTTGCTTGGGGAGCACCCGGAGCCTATCTGCTGCTGGCCCCACGTCCACTTCACTCCTGAGCTATCATGTCTCCATACTGCAGCCCACATGATTTTTGCTGTATAATTACATGCTCTCATAATACCTGGCAGGTTTCCTTCATAACTGCAACTGTATATTGAAGTGATTCTTTGATCAGCATCTGTTTCTTTTTTAAATCTGTTCACTGTCACCTACCCCAGTGCCTACCACAGTGCTGGAACATACATAGTGCTCAAGAAATATTTATTGAATAAATGTGGAGATGTATAATTTTACCTTACATCAGTAATTTTAAAACAAAATAGGTATTCTTATCACAATTTCTTAACTGATTTAAATACAATGGTATAAGTATCATAGTTTAAATTCTTTTAATGCTACTTATTTAGAGTGAGCCTGTATAATTTGATATGAAGATTGATGTAAGTTAGTGTGCCACCAGATTCCCCAGAAACACTTTTAAAACCATTTGCTGCTCTAACATTGTGTCAAAGGAAGATGCTGACAATCCCATAAAAAAAATCAAAAGGGATAATTATTTCACATGTGTAAATATTACAGATCACAGTCAGTGTTTTCCTAAAGAGTAATAGATACGGCTTTGGAATCTAAATGTCAAATGTGTTTGTCAGAAATCCCCTCAAAAAGATACTTTACTATAGCAGATGGAAGGATTGGCTGTGAAAACAAATGCAAGGTTAACAAGTGATGCAGAGAAATACTATAACCTGGCTTATAACATGTTGATGGACCATTTCTAATGGTATTGGAAGGGCCAAGGAATCCAATACCAAAAAATTCCATGCCTTGACCAACTCAGTGTAGTTGGACTTGTGGAATTAAAAAAAGAAATCCAAAAAAAATAGGCTTGAGGAACCCAACCTTGATCTTGGTTTTTCCCCAAAGTTGTATATTTTTTGAACTTATAACCACATATTTCATTTGTGGCAGCCTTTCCGGCTCCCTGTCACTTGGTAACTAATCTCTGACCTCTTTTCTACTCTCCAGACCTTCCCCAGAACCTCAATCTGTGGTAACAGTTCTCCTTATTATATTTCCCCAGTATTTCAACCTGGTTTTCAATGTTAGGTTCCATAAAATTCTAATATGTAGTTTCAATGCTTCATGCAAAGAATTATCATTAAAATTACTGGTGATGTCTAGTGACAGTATGTGTAATTGATAGTATTTTATAAGTTATCCTTTGCCAGAAAAAAATTAAATCATAAGGATCTGTTTTCTTGTGTTTCTTTATAAGAAATCTAGTTTTCTTGTTAGTGTTTCTGAGAAATTAATTGATATTTGAAATTAACCAACTACAGTGAAAATACTGAAGCTTGAGTCAAAAGACATGTCTGAATTTGAATCCTTACTGCATCATTTATTGTGTGACCTTGAGCGAGCCGCACAGTAAACCTTATGAAATCTTATGCTTAACCAAAGTAGAGAAATCCCTGTCAATAAAGACCAGGTAGAAAATGGGTTCCCAATAAAATGGAATTTCAGGGCAACAAAAGTCTAAAAGACCACAAAAGAGAAATCGCACTACTGTCATTTGAACAATGACTAGTTACTTGCATTTTCTGGCATTGTTAATCACTAAATCTGGGTTTTCCTCTGAATTCCACACAGAGCATATACTACACAACAATTTTTATCATAAAATACTTGGCTTTCTACATACATTTTAGGACAAGCTACCACCAGAAACAAATCAATACAAATACATCAGGACTGAACAATCTCAGTAGTGGGTGAGACACCTTTTGCAGAATCCTGCCAAACAAAGGAACTGAATAGGCTGTGGGCAAAGCAAATGAGGGAGATTTAAGGAATGAAATATTTTAAATATTAATAATTCAGACATGGTGCTGTATTTTCTGCAAAAGAAAATTAACATTTAGTAACACACTAACGAATTTTATCTCCAGAGATTAGTGCACTGGCAAAGTATTCAGATTACAATGGAGAGCTATAGACAGCAGATAACAAAAACACCCCAGCCTTGCAGATCTTGAGGTAACGATGGCCTTCACTGACCACTCCCTTTGCCAGAGATACAGAAAAAAACTTGCAGCATGATCACCTGCCTGCTGCACTTCCAACTCTAAGCAGCAAACTTCAAGGAGTTCCCAGTGGACAAGGGGAGCAGAGGAGAGAAACATGGTAAATGTAAACCTAAAAGACAGTAAAATGGGATACAATCCCCATTCAAATCCCAGAGATGTAGGCAAGTCCCCAAAAGTAGTTGTTAGAGGACAAAACTGGCCACACTTCACTTCCCCAGAAACATGATACAAAGAAATTTCAGGGATAACTGGAAAAATCGAGAAATGCTCAATGAAAACTGAGCTCTTCAGGGCTGAAACACATCCTCTATTATCCAGGCAGTGTTGCCTCTTGCTTTTTAGCAGGGAATGCAGTTGGCTGATGACACCAAATGGCTTTACAGAGCACCTTTTTAAATGTTTCTTTTAGACCAAAGCCTAGGCCTGTGAGGATTCAAGCAGCCCTCTAAGACCTGTGACCACAGGTTCCAAAGGTTCCAGGGTCTGGCCCTTCCTTCCCAGATACAATGTCAAACATAGAATCTCCTATCATGTTACATTTTATATTTTGAGACATGGAAGTATATTTTAAACACTCTTAAGGCATTTATGTATTGCAACATTCTCTGATTTCACATTAGCTTAAAATTCAATTCAGTCTTTACATTTCTCCGCTGAGGTTGCCGCCTCAGCATGTAACATAACACCTCCTCCAGTACTCTGACCTGCATCTGCATGGCGAGCCGCACTGTCAGCCTCTTTGTTTCCCAGGTGAACCAACTAGATGTTGATACTGCTCTGCTGCAAGGTGAAAGCTCCTAACTCAAACTTATTGGAAAAGAGTGAAACATCTGCAAAATACACTTTAAAAAGAGGTACTTTTTGCTTATGAAAAGAAATCAGTGAATCCTCTAAGGATAATAAAAGGGAGTATTTTGCAGTTAATCACATGATTTAGAGTGAAGAATTTGGGTGTTGCTCTGCTGGTCCAGGCTGTTAATACTCTTCTTGCTCCTCATATGGGCCCCTTTCATCAGGTATCACAAAGGCTGCATCTGTGGCATACAGAATGTCTGCAATCCTCTGCAATACAGGGTCGTTTTCCCCCTCATTCTCCTGGCACATCAATTCAATGTTCCATAGCTTTCCAAAGTAGAAATCCCTCTCTTTCTCCAAGTCTTCAACACCAAGTTTCAATACGTTGAGCTGCTACATCAACTCAGCTGCCTCGTCATCCCCATTGCCCACATGAGGGTTCTTTCACACTGCCAGGGCCAGCCTTAGGAGCCACAGCAGTTCTTTTTATGGAGGTGGGCCTCTGGGGAGCTGCAGTGTGGGAACTGAGAGGTTTCTTCAGTTTATTCAGAGCTGGAGCACTGAGGGAGGGAGCCACTGCAATTTCTTGACCTTGTCTGGCAGCCACAGAGTCATAGTCTTTTCCATCATAGTTTGCATCTGAAAACTTCTTGAACCACTGAACAAATTCAAAATTGTCCTGAAACTTTTACTAAGTTGTCAACAGAAATTATTCTGTCAATACCCATCATCTTAAAACCCGCTTGTAGTATTTTGAAGCTATGGATGTCCTCGTGTTCTAGCTTAGCTTGGAATTTCACTTTCTTCAAGGCAATGGAGCCAGGAAACAGCATGTCCATAAACTGACAGTAGGCAGCCCCTGAGCACAACTGTTCGATCTTTGTCAGATCCAACTGCAGAGACTCATTGATTCAGGCCAGCGTGTCACATCGACTTAGGTTATCATTGGTCACTGACGTCGAGTATGTACGTTCACTGTTGTCTTCTGCTCTCGGTGGAACCACTTCCGCTGCCCACACCCAGCTCTAATTTCAGTTCCTTACTTTTTAGGCAAGAGGGAATGTTGCTGAATAGATTGTATGACAACAAAAATAAGGACTCTGAGGAAAACTACTCATTTAGAAAGAACTTCTGCTTTAATATCATTAACAACAGCTGTCCTTCATATATGTATATAACATTTCATTTAAACTTGACAACAGTCTTACGAAAGATTTTTTCAAACTGTTTTACAAAGGAGAAATTGAATTAACTTTAAGCTGACAGAGAATAAATGCTGAAGCCCAATTTCTGATATATGTTTGTTTGGCTTCAAAGCCTGGTTTTTAACTGTTCTATACCATCTTCTAAAATGATGACAGTAAGATGGAGAAACCTGCTTGAAAATGAAAACATGAGTCTATAAAAGTAAATATGGCATTGCACAGACCTCACACGCATGCCTGGGCATTGCTGAGGCTTCCTGGCCTGGTGGACTTGTGTGTGTTGGGGGAGGAAAGAGGCACAGTGGGAATTGAGGCAGTTCTCATCAGGAAAACATTGTTCTGCTTTTCACCTTTTTCTTGAAATCTAATAACAATTCATAGTTTTTGTTTTTGTTTTTGATTTTCAATAATGTAGAACCATCTGCAACCTTTTAAGCAACTTTTTAATAGGAAGGAGTAGCAGGAAATTGCTGTTTTCTGTTAAAATAAGAAATTAAGGTTAGCTATCTCTGTATCAGAAAAACATAGGGATACTCACATGTCTTATTTCAGAATGCATTGCTCTATCTTTTAGGACTAGGTTAAACTCTGAATTAATTATAAATTCCATCAAGTTAGATGTTAAATTTTTCTCTCATGCAACGATATAATCAGCTCCAAGCTCTCGTGGCAACTTTCTCTAATCCAGGCTGCTTCTGCCCATCTCTTCCACGCTCTTTCACCCTGGCCTCTATCCCAAGGCTCTTCTCGTTCACAGTGGCTATTATACTTCCAGCTGCCAAGCTGAGTTGCAGGCAGGAAGAAGGGGGAAGAGTGGAAAGCCCTGCCTCCTAGGTGAGTTGACCTTCTGTTAGGAAACTTCATGGAAACTTCACTTGCTGAATTTTGCTTCTATCTCATTGGCTACCTCATCTGCAAAAAGAGTGACGCATTATCACCAGCACCCAATCTCTAGTCATCTGTTGGTAAGAAAGAAGGTGAAGATGCATGTTGAACAGGCAACAACGAATGCCTATTGATTCTTCCCTTTTAACATATAAATTAGGGATTTTTCTTTAAGATGTTTTACTTTTACCAAGATATAATGTACACACAGCAAAGAGCATAAATTTTTATTTCCCTGAAAGAAAAAATAGTTCAGTGAACGTTAACATATGTATACACCCATGAAACCAAGAGGAGAATATTTCCAGTACCCCAGAAGTTTCTCTGGCTTTTTCTCTTAGATGTTGATTATGAACTATCTTACTTCTAGTTGCCTCCTTTTGATTCTGAATTATATGGATTTTTTTTAAGTACCCAAACGTATCTCTTATTACTCTGAGAATGTAGTGATTGACAGTTAAATTAGATGGTAGTGAGAAGCAGATGGTGTTGAAAGAATGTACACTTGGCATTCAGAGTAACTAGACTTCTATCCTGATTCCATGCATTCTAGTCGTGTGACTTAGACGATGTCTAAACTTTATGGCTCTGATTAGCTGCCTTCTTATTACTAAGGCAGAATGAATGCTATTGTTCTTCTTAGAATGATTTTTTTCTTCATCTTTGTCTAGCTTTTCTCTTAGTTGTCAATTGAGGCATTTCTTCTTCCAGGAATCTTCCCATGTCTCCCAAACTGGTTCAGGTATCCCACTTCTAACTTCCTACAGAACTCTGGGTTTCTCAGTATCATCGTGTGCCATTTCCCCTATTAACACTTGTCTGACTTGTACACTAGACTAAACGTGGTTTATCACAAAGACCAAATCTTGTTTGCTTCTGCGTTCAAAGGCCCAGCACACAGTGGGTGCTCTGTAAATATCTGCTGAACAGATGTCAAATGAAAAAAGTGGTCTCTGCAACTCCTAAATTCATACTAAGATTATTCCACAAAACACAGTAGAAGTAGTGAGAGTTTGTTTTCTTAAATGGCAGAAAAGTATTATTGTTTTTAAACCTAAATTTATGAAATAGACATAACAGCTTTATTGCAAGTTTAAAGATGAAAGATAAATTGTATAGAATACATGGCTTATAATAGGTATTTGATAAGTGATATCTATTATTAGTGTTATATTCGATCTTATTTGCATGTCTTTGGGTCTCTGTGAGTGTGAACTCATTGTCTTCATATGCCCATCACCTAACATCAGATAGTAGTAGTTGCAGTCAGTCTGTCTCTAAATCAGTCTTGCCAGAAACTTCCAGGGCACATGCTTCCTTATTGCTTCCTCTGAGTAATCTGTCTTCCTGAGTCTTCTTACACAGAAGGTGGTACTCAAGCTTTGTGGAGAATAAAATAAAAGAAAAAGGATTCAGAGTGCCTCATGAGAGATTAAGGTTAAGCATAAAGCAAGAACTTTCTGGCAGACCTGTTCGAGGGTATTACTGTGACAGGTTATTCAGGTTTCATCCCTAGAAGTCTTTAGAAGTGAAGAGATAATCATTTCTCTTAGATGATTAAGATAGTTTAGCCTGAAGGCCAGTGGATGGGCCACATGACCTCTCAAGGTTGATTTCTTCCGTTTGATTCAACAAAGTACCAGTAAGTTCCTGCACTTTGTAGTGGAGATAAAGTTTAGAAGTATTTCATAATAGAAAAGGGAAAGGACCAGCTGTAAAAGACAAGGTTTTGTGTTTTTTATTCTCTGGCAAACCTGTATCAGCATTTGAAATCTTCTTATTTGACAGTGATTGTTATATCTGAGGTTTAACAAACTTAATTACAATAGGGTTAAGAATAATAGTTACCATTTATTTTTTACTGACTAAATGGCAGGCCAGTGACTAGTGTTTTATGTAGGCGAACTCATTTAATTATTACTCATTCATTATCAGCCTGGCTGTAAGGCAGCTGCAGCAGTTATTGAGCAGAAAGTATAAGCCAGATTCCTTCATTCATTCATTCTTTCTATCATATCCTTTATTGAGCACCTTTTATGCTTGAAACAATTCTAGAAGTTGGAACTCAAAAGATTTAGCTTCCTGCCCGAGCTTACCCTGCTTCTAAATAGAAGAAGAGGACTCAAAACTAAGAGAGCCTTTAATCCAAACTCATTACACCATGCTACGTGTCCATAATAATAGCGGACTTTGTCCATAAAATGCTTTCACATACAATCTTAGGTGATCCTATAGCAGCCAGTGAAATTTCCAGAATGTGAAATGGAGAGGCATTGATTTGAGGTGCAAAGACATACTGAAGTTATTGATTGAGACATCTAGAATACTGTAGGACTGTTTGAACCCATGTTCTATGTCTGAGCCTGAATACTTCACCTGAGGAGAGCAAATGCTGTAACCCCAGTAAACTCAGTAACTCCTGTCAGGCTTCTGCCTGTTTCCTGGCTGCAGACTCCACCCACATGATAACTCGTGGAAGACTGTGGAAAAGGCTGAAACAGGGGCAGAAACACCGCCGGAGGGGGAAACATTCTGCTGCTGGACCCTGTTAGGAGATGGTTTATGGTGGGAGCGAAGAGACGAGAGACCAGCCACCAGCATTTACAATGACAAGCCTGGGGGCGGGGAGGGAGTAAGGAATGTCTGGGTAGCAAGGTTAGAAAACCCCTGGAAGAGAACCTGGAACAAGTAATTGCCTGTGGAGTCTCACCTGAGCTTGATGGAGCAGCAATGCCTGTGCTTCCTGAGGAAGGAGCCCTTGAGTCTGGAATTCCTGTGGTGTTCTGGGTTTCAGCAGACTGACTCCCTGGGGAGTAGCAGGGTAATCCAGTATTACTAATTTTGATAACATAAAACCTTGGTCTCAGAGAAATTAAGAGCATTGTTGTATTTACACAGACCTTTGTTCTAATCCTGGCTTCACCACTTACCAGCTGTGTGATTTTAAGTAAGTTTCTTAATTTGCCAAACCTGTTTTTTTTTTCTGTTTTGTGAAATGGGGTAATATCTACCTGCAGTGAGTTACGAAGTTTAATATATGTATGTATGTATATATTTATGTATACATACAGACTTGTGTTGCTTAACAATAGAAGTACATTCTGAGGAGTGTGTCCTTAGGTAATTTCATCACTGGGGGAACATCATAGAGTGACTTACTCAAACCTAGACGGTATCGCCTACTGCACACCTAGGCTAGATGATACAGCCTCTTGTTTCTAGGCTACAGACCTGGACAACATGTCACTGCACTGACTACAGTGGGCAGTGGTAACAGTGGTCAGTATCTGCATATCTAAATCTATCTGAACATAGAAAATATGCAGTAAAAATATAGTATGAAAAATAAAAGATGATATACCTGTATAAGGCATTTACCATGAATGGAGCTTAAAGGACTGGAAGTTGTTCTGGATGAGTCAGTGAGTGTTTGTGAAGGCCTGGGACGTTACTGTGCACTATAGATTTCATAAGCATTGTACACATAGGCTACACTGCATATATTAAAAAGTATATTTTAGCCAGGCGTGGTGGCTCACACCTGTAATCCCAGCACTTTGGGAGGCTGAGGCAAGCAAATCACAAGGTCAGGAGGTAGAGACCAGTCTGGCCAACATGGTGAAACCCCATCTCTACCAAAAATACAAACAAATTAGTCAGGCATGGTGGCATGCTCCTGTAATCCCAGCTACTTGGGAGGCTAATGCAGGGGAATTGCTTAAACCCAGGAGTTGGAGGTTGTAGTGAGCTAAGATCACACCACTGCACTTCCAGCCTAGGCAACAGAGTAAGACTCTGTTTCAAAAAAAAAAAAAAAGTATTTTTCTTCAATAATTAACAGCTTACTATACCTTTTTTTACTTTATAAACTTTAATTTTTTAACTTTTTGACTCTTTTGTAATAATACTTAGCTTAAAACACAAACATATTGTACAACTGTACAAAAATATATCCTTATTTTATAAGCTTTTTCTGTTTTTAAACTATTTTTTTTTAACTTTTTAAACTTTTTTGTTAAAAACTAAGACAGATACACACTCCACAGTGTCAGGATCATCTACATCCTTGTCTTCCACCTCCACATCTTGTGCCTCTGGAAGATCTTCAGGGGCAGTAACATGCATGAAGCTGTCATCTCCTAGGATAAGAGTACCTTCTTCTGGTTACCTCCTGAAGGACCTGCCCGAAGCTGTCCTTCAGATCAAGTAGAGACAGCTGAACAGCTTCAGGAAGGTCCTTCAGGAGGAAACCAGAAGTTATAGTTTTTTTTCTTTTTAATAAGTAGAAGGAATACACTCTAATGTATGGTAAATACACAACCACTGGCATAGTCCTTTAATTTTCTCATCAAGTAGGATGTACCTACATAATTGTGTGTACTAGACTTTTATATGACCAGCAGCACAATAGATTTGTTTATACTTGTGTCACCAACACCAGTAATGCATTGCGCTGTGATGCTACCACAGCTACGGCAATAGTGATGTTTCAGCTCGTTATAATCTGAAGGGACTGCCCTGGTATATGTGGTCTGGCATTGACTCAGACATCATTATGCGGTGCTTGACTGCTTCTGTATACACATGCGCACACACACTTCCTCTAAAAAACTCAAAGCCAAAGTGTGAAAGCATTGTCTCAGCTCGCTGTCTCCACCTGATCTTATTCCACTTTCTCTTGAACTTGATGTTTTGGTCCCAACCCTGCTACTGAAACAGCTCTGTTCAGATCCTCAGTGACCTCCTCTTAGCACCTTTGCTGTACTTGATTGGGGATCCGTCCTTCCCTCTAAAGAGCTTTAGGCCCTCACCATCTCAGAGCCTCTGGGCTCCTCTCTCTCTGGCTGGGTATTGTCTGTCTGTTGCTAGACCCTCCTCCTGCCCTCTGCATTCTGGAGTCTAGGGGGCTCAGTCCTTTGACCTCTTCTCCATTTGCTCTCTTCTCAGTGGTCTCACTGTCTCATGGTTTTAAGGACTAAAAGGAATGATGATGACTCCCAGATTTATGCCACAGATCAGACCTGTCTCCTCACCCCTAGATCCTCTTTCCAGCGGGCTCCTTTCTATCTCCAGAGGGAGGTCTGATAGGCCTCACAAACCTAACATGTTCCAGATCAAACACCTGAAGTCTCCCTGCCCTGAAAGCTGTTGCTGCTGTCCTCTTCCTTTTCTCTGTAAATGACAATTCTGTTCTTTTTTTTTTTCTTGGAACCATAGAAACTTGTAGAATTTACCAGGATTTTAAAAAACACACACATAAGAAACCAAAGCCTCTCAGTGGCCTGAATGGCCCTACATAGTCCACCTGCTTTCTCACTGATTCTCTGGCCCTCTCCCTTGTCCTCTCTGCTGCAAGTGTACTGCCTTCCTTTCTACTCCTCAGCTATATCAAGAATGTGCCCCCTGAAGGACTTTGACATTTGATAGTCCCTCTGCTCGCAGTACTGTGCCCCAGATAATATCTGCATATCTCCTCCAATTCCTTTATATCTCAGCTCAGATGATACCTTATTAGAGAGCGTTCTCTGACCAGACTATAAAATAACAAATTTAGTTCAGTTGTTTCAATCTCTTAGCTATTCTTCTTACTCTCAGTAGCATATCTGATCATGTGACATATTATATATATGACATATATATTATATATATAATTAAATATATAGAATATTTATATAATATATATTATATAAATATAATATAAAAATAATTATATAGAATATTATATATATAAGAGACAGACAAATAATTTATATATAAATTGTTTATTGTCTGTCTTTTCCATTAAAGGCAGCTCCATGAAAGTAGTGAATTTATGTTCTTAAATATTTTTAAATAACTTGAATCCATGAATGCATGCATGCACGCATGATGCGATTGTCTCGTATTATTTAATTCTGTGCATGGCTACTGCTGCAGTTGATAAGTGGCGGAGCCAGGACTGTGCTGCACAGTGCAGTGTTCTTCATGTCCTCACTTCCCACTGGTGGTAGGTAGATACTTAGCAACAAGGCTTCACTGCTGTACACCTCAGTTTGCATATGAGTGCAAGTGCAAAATGGATAACTTTCTTCTAGAGCAATGGCAAGACTCAAAAGCCAAGTGAGTCTAGTTTCCTTGTAAAATTTATAGACATATAAGCTGATGTTAATGACAGAGTAAGGTTCAGATTTTAATGGCCTTCATTTTATGAAATACAGGGACTATTAAATATTTAAATAAAACCCGTTTCATTTTTTTAAATTTATTTCTTTTACTTTAGGTGCATACTATATCTGGCATTTCACCCCATGTTATCCCTCCCCTCCCTCCCCACCCACCAGTGTCTCTCCCCTACCCCCACCAACTGCCTCCAGTGTGTGATGTGTCTCTCCCTGAGTCCATGTGTTCTCGTTGTTCAACACCCACCTATGAGTGAGAACATACGGTGTCTGGCTTTCTGTTCTTGTGTCAGTTTGCTGAGAATGATGATTTCTAGATTCATCCAAGTCCCTACAAAGGATACAAACTCATCGTTTTTTATGGTTGTGTAGTATTCCATGGTGAATATGTACCACATTTTCTTTGTCCAGTCTATCACTGATGGGCATTTGGGTTGGTTCCAGGTCTTTGCTATTGTATATAGGGCTGCAATGAACATACATGTGCATGTGTCTTTATAGTAGAAGGATTCATTGGTTTTTTAATTACGAATTTATTAGTATAAGAGGAAAGGATCTGTTTTCTCATCTAGCATTTAAAAATTCTGTTTTTTCCCTGGGGAATAAATTTTCAGTTATGATTTTTTAAATATTTTATTTTTACAAGCAGTTCTAGATTCACAGCACAATTGAGAGGAAGGTACAGATTTCCTGTAGACACCATGCCTCCTGGTTATCTACACCTGCCACCAGAGTGGTATGTTTGTTACAGTCAGTGAAGCTACATTCACACGATTGTCACCCAAAGTCCTTAGTTTACATTAGGGTTCACTCTTAGTGTACTTTCTGTGAGTTTGCATAAATATATAATGACATGTGTCCACCATTAGATTATCACACAGAGTACTTTCACTGCCCTAAACATCCTCTGTGCTCTGCCCAGTCATTTCTCTCTTCCCTCAACCCCTGCCAATTGCTGACTCAGTTACATTTTTAAAAATATTATGGTGTATACAGTTGATATCAACCCATTTCTTAAAATAGGATTCTATTATAAACTGGGATTTTTGTTAACTCTTAATTAAACAGGGAGCAGGAATGATTACTCGAATTGCTTTAAGTCCTTCTTCCCACTGTTTTCCCCCAAATCACATTTTATAGCTTGAGAAATATGGTGAAATTGTTTTTTAAGTTTGCCCTTGTTTTCCATCCCCTGTCAGCACTGTGATGGATGTTCTCCTGAGCAGTGTAACAGTCAGGTTCACAATATCAGCTCTGAAAGGTCTATAATTTAGAAAGCCAGACCTTCAATTTTTGTAAGCTGATAGGATTTCTGAACCTTTCTCTTAGAGGAAGATTCTCTGATTAAACTATAAATTTGGTTTTGTATTTTCAATGGAAAATTATTTAATATTCTAATTATTGGCAAGTGAGTGTGATTTTTTATTTCTAAAGAAAATTATTTATTTGAAACTTAAATTTGTTTCTCTTTTCTTATGTCTTTGCACTAGTAGGTAAAACATGCCAGTTAGGAAACTGAAGCTATTCCCATGATAAAACTGTTTGTAAGGATTTGAGGGTAATCTCTAAATTTGCATTGCTTATGTGACATCCTAGTTTCTCTGACTTTTTGCTGTCTGCTGCAGACAGCTGAGCTTTGTACTCATGGTATTATGTGAGATCTGAGACTAAGCAGTTGTGACATCAGGCTCTGTCCTCTGGCTAGCTAGTTAGTGAATATTTTCTCCCTCGTCACTGCTGGACAAAGAGACAGTTTTCCAGATAAAAGAATCGTTCTGCAGGCAAGGGTATAATGCTCACTCTGCTGGCCTCCTGAAATTTACTGCAGCCATGTGTCCTAGGCCACTGGTTCTGAAAGTTTTTGATCTCACAATCCCTGTATACTTTATACTCTTAAAAATTAATAAAGTACATTGGTGGTGTGTGGGGAAAAAATTACTGAGAGCCACAACATGCTTCAGTGTATGTGGTTTATATATATTAATATTGATCATATTAGAAATTAAAACAGAAACATTTAAAAATATCAGTCATTAACTATAACATTCAACCCATTGCTTGTTATATAATCTATTTTTATGAAAAAAATCTCTATTTTCTTTAAAAAAATGGTAAGAATTTTGGATTCTCATTTATGTTTTTGTGCTCATTCTGATGTGCTATATTGTTTTGATTGTAGTTGGAACAACAGGTATGTAGTTGGAAAGGGGAATGCAACCTTTTCAAATAATTGTTGATATTCTTCTTTGATACTACACCAAAACTTGGCAGGTAGAAGTTTCTTAAAGATTAGTTGTAATGTAGACTCTAAAACCAAACCAGTAACCTTTTCATATTCTGTTACATTAAAATATCTTTGTCTGCCTCACACTTGATGGATTTTACGACATCATGCATATATCATTTGAAAAATGTCACTTCACTGAGTTATGTGTATCTTCACAGTGCTGTGATGCGTTTCATTAGGTAATATCAAAAAAGTCATATTATCACCACTGATCTCAACAGAAATAAGTAAGCATTGGGTTGCTGTCAGTTTACAGTAACAAATACTGGTTTTCCAAAATTGCAATTTTTACTGAAAAGCTCAAATTCTGTCATTGGTTACAAATACTGTTAGTTGTTTTACTTAAAGTGACAGGATCACTTTATTCATTTTTTAGAAAATGTGAACAAAATACCCAAGTCTGAATAAGCTTAGTTCATTGCTGTGAGTTGTTTTAGGTTAAAATGATGTTTATGGCAAAGGCAGCTAGTTGGCCCCACAAGGTAAGGAATGGCCCCTGGTGACTTTCCTTGAGATCATCCATGTACTTCAGTGTGCCCCAGTATTGCTTTCAAGAGCACTTTTCTTGTCAGAATGCAGAATTTAAGAAGATGTGTCTTTAATAGTTGAGATTCAATAAAATTAGTAAACGTTTACTTCCTCGAGGACATTCATAAGTGAAAATGCCTTAAAATAAAAAAATGAATACTCATGCAGCTTGGTGCCACTGCCTTGATTCTTGGTAAACCACCAACAGTTTTACACACCACTGTACTGACAAAGGTCAGTACAGTGAAAAAGACAAACAACATCTTAGTGTTATTCTAAAAGCATTCTGACTTGATGGAACCCTGGAAGGGTTCATGGGTCACACTTTGAAAACCACTACCCTAGGCTATTTTGAAAAGTTAGATCGAGTAATGCTGTGGAAGAGGTGGACTCATGATGGATCCAGGAGCAAGAGAAGAATAAAGCAAGCTGTCTGAAACATTTTACACCTCATGTAGCCTTCCCATCAAGTGAATTGTCCTCACATTGTAAACCCCTTGAGGGCAGAAATATCATAATTGCCTGTGATCACATGGACGGCAGTCTGTGCATGCCGGGAGTGCCCACAGAGAGAGGCTGAGCCTCTGCCTCAGTCATCCGAACTGGCTCCATGTAGCCTCGAAATTATCAGGGGAAAAGGGACAGGCTAACGTTCATGTATTTACTCTGAACACATTTAACAAAAAAAGATGAGAATGAAGTTACTGCCATCTCTTCTCCCAGATTAGATGACAATAGCCGTAGAAGTGGCATTACCCCAGTAGGAACACTAGTCAATAAGGACCAAGGAGAAGCCAAAATTCAGCAAAGCTATGGTCAGATGACTGGACTTTGGCTGTAACTCTTTTTCCATCCAACTTGCACGATCTAATTCTGGAACTTATTCAATTGCCTCCTTGGGAAATATTATTAAATGTTATAAAAGAACTATGAGATAAGTAAGGCTCTTATTGAAAGCAGATTGGAAATTTTTTAGCCATTTATCTTCAAGGAATTTCACATCTTCAGTTAATTATGATAATGTAAAAAGAGTAGTCCCAAATTTTCTTTTAAATATCACTTTTCATTTATTTTGCTTTATTTATAAAAATTCCTAATGGTTAGTATAAGAATTAAAGTCTCCTCTTAAATAGGAAGGGAATACTAAACTAGGCCAGAATAGAGCAATTACCTGGATTATGCATGACTCTTTTCCATTTTTCCTATGGCATAATAAGCATTTAGTAAGTGTAAGCTAAAGTATTAAATTTTATCATAACGATTACAGATAAGATTTTCCTTAAATGAACAGGACAAAATAATCAAGAAAAAATTTTGCATTAAATACAAATGGTACAGAACTTAATAATGTGACTTCTGAAGGAATTTACTACCCGTCCGCCCAGTCTTCCAAATTGTCACAGACATGGCAACAAAACATTATCATTACAGACGAGTCATTGAGACATGGACAAAGTTTTCAGTCCCAGTGTTCATATGAGTCATTCATGTATCTCTTTTGTATGCTGCTAGATGCTAGTTGTCAGCACTGTACAGAACAAATATGAATGAGGTGTCATTCCTATCTTCTGTCTCAGTTTTCTTACCTGTAAAATTAAATAACATGTCTACCTCAAATGATATGTTTTGAGAATTTAAAGATTATCTAAATGCATTGTAAACTAAAAAGGACTTTTAAAAAACAGAAGACTGAGTCAAGAAGATGGACTAAGAGCCTATACCTGGTCCACCTACCCCTCCTTCTTAAAATCCCAGGAAGTGACAAAAACAAGTTTTGAAAGATTCCTGAGAAAGAGGAAGTAGGTGAAACCAAACCTCTGAAAAACAAAATCAGACAAAACCCCATTCAAGAGAAGGTCGCTACAATGGTAGAGTGGCTCCGGGAAGATTTGACCCCCACATCAATGTCTGTAGAAAATAGGAAGAGCTCAGGGTGTTCTCATAACGGATTGAAAAGCTGCCTCTGAAACAGCAAGGCTGGTCTCTTCTGCCTCCAACTTAGTGGTGCTGAGTGCAGGGTAATGGTGTTAAATCCCATGTAACAATGCGAGGCCAAACCTCGGGTAGTCCTACCCTCTGGAGGACCCAGGAGTCCCCCGAGACAGAGCATACATTACTTGCACATCCCACACAATTGCATATTGTGTCCTTCTCCATAGCCACCAGAAGAAGCCTATTTTAAATAAGGGGTACCTTCACAGACAAGCAAACTCAGAACCTCAAAAGCAAAAACTAACACATATCTAAAATGTATAAAATATTTAAGAAACATCATACTCAACAAACTGAAAAACTAAAATCTTGAGTAAACAGCTCAAGAATAGAAGATGATTATAAAATAAGTGACTAAATCTTAGATGGGTAGGAAGATATGGCATCTATAAAGGCCAAACCATTTATAGAGTTGGGAATTGAGAAGTTAGTGGATGGCTAAACAGGCTGCCAAGTAGCACCAGAGGCTGAAGAGCTAGAAGTATGCTACGAAAACTGGGGGAGAAGGAGGAGAGAGAGTCCAGGACTTCAAAAGTTACCTAACTGGAGCTGACAAAGGAAGAAAACAGTGCAAAGTAAGGAAAGGAGCGAGACTTTTTTAAAGAAGAAAAAATCATAAGCTTAAGATATGGGTGATTATTCACATAGAAAGAGCACACCAAGTGCCAAAAGAGCTGTGAGTGTAACCGGTTGTATCCCAGGAATAGAGGAGAGACAAGGAAAAGAACCAGAGCTATACATAAAGAAACTTTTGTAGCTTTCTTATCAAAAGGATAAACTTTAGATTAATTCCTTAGCATTATAGATAAGGAGAAAGCTTCCTGGTATAGGGGGAAAAATCAGCTGTCACAGCACACAGACCTGAATTCAAGCCTTGGGACTTATTTGTTCATCCTTGGATAGTTCAGTTAACTTCTGACGGTTTAGTTTTCTTATATATATGGAGATAGAATAATATGTACTTTACAGAGTTTTGATGAGGTTAAATGAGATATATTTTAAAATATTGAATTTAATTATGTTTATAGTTCTTAAAATATATATATACGTATAATTATATATTAGCTAGCAGTATCTTGTATATAGTCAGCCCTCTGTATCCGTGGGTTCCACATCTGTGGATTCAACCACTTGCAGATTGAAAATATTCAGAAAACAAAATTGCATCTGTGCTGAAAGTATGCAGACTTTTTTTTGATCAGTATTCCCCCAAACAATATAGTATAACAATGTTTTACATAGCACTTACATTGTATTAGGTATTATAAGTAACTAGAGATGACTTAAAGTATACAGGAGGATGTACATGTCATATACAAATACTATACCATTTTATATCAGGGACTTGAGCATTTGTGGATTTTGGTATCCACAGGAAGTCCTGGAAGCATCCCCCATGGATTCCAAGGGACAACTGTGCTAGGTGAATTAATAACTCCCTTCCTTAAGAGATCACTAAATACTTTGCAGTCCAACCCCTTACTCAGGTCTCATTTCCTCCACTTTCAGTCCTTCAACCACTCACGTTTCACCTTTGTTGAACAGCCCCTTGCTTCATACCTTCCTCCCACCTTTGGACATACATCGGTGTACCTCAGCATACTTTGTTCTACTGAAATGTCTTTGTCTTCTCTAACTAGCTTCTTGAGAGCAAGTTGATGGAATTGATGAAAACTGCTGACAAATCCAGGAATGATGCTGAGCACCCCGGCTTCCTTTGACCCTTTGTAATGGGGTGGGTCATGGAGGGAGGGTGGAGACATGGTCCTGGTGCCAGCGTGGGAAGCCCCCTCCACCTTGATCAGTTGAGGGATGGGCTTCCCCTCTATCCCTTTGATGGAGTTGAGAAGTATTTGGCCTAATGTGTTTTCTTGCCTGTTATCAATATTAAAAGTTGTATCCGTAAATGAAGAGATTTTTAGTGTTTTTCCCCTTTGCCATATGTTGGGTTTTTAGTTTATCCTTGGGAAATAGGACACGTCTTTGGTTAATAGACATTTGAGGTACACGAAATGAAATGCTGTGAAAGCAATTCAGACGGAACTGGCAGGTATGAGAATGGGGCCCAGCTGCTCCCAGCTCCTCAGCTTGATGACAGTCTTGCAATAAATAATCAGAAACTGGGTGAAATGATAGCAAATGTCAGTTTAAAGTTTTCCCTTGTCAACACTAAGATTGTCTTATAACCAAACCATTGCTGGACCGAATCATGCCACCTTTTATCTTCCTGTACATTAAAAAACATTCTTTACCCTCGTTTTTACTCTGCTGAACTATGTCATAGCACCTCACAGTAAATTTCAAGTCTGTGCTCATGTTCATTACTGCTCACTTCATTTAATAAAGGAGACTCAGTTTGGTCAGAAAGGAGTTGTTAACTCTTCTGCTTATTAGTCACAGGACCTGTCATTTACAGTTCCAAGTTAAACAATGGGAACTGTCTCAGCCAAGGAAATCCCTTTCAGTTTTATGGTGAGGTTACTCATTTATCTCTGTGCAACAAAGAAAATTCTCAAGAACATCAAGGTTGTATTTGTCTAAGGAGCCATTATGTTGTAACTTCTGACCCTTGGAAAGAAGACTGAGGTTCATTTAATTTAGTACTGACTTTCCAAGAAGCATTTGCCAATTTATTTTCAACAAAATGAGAAATTATTTGACTGCTGTGGGCCCAGATGCTGTGAAAGAGCCATGGAGGATGCTAGAGCTGCCTGGAAACCTGAGCAGCGTCTAGACCAGCCTCTGATTTGGCAGATGAACGGGAGGACCCACACATGGAAGTCATACTCCCAAGGTGGCACTGCAGGTGAAGGCCCAGGTCTTAACTGATATTTGACAGACATTTTTTGTCAAAAGCTTTGAGTCTGCATTTCAGTTCTCAAGATGAGAAATATTCTATTAGTACTTTAATAGCATTCTCATATTTAAGGCTATAATATCTTAAAAAGCAAGGAAGCCATATTTTTTCTTTTGTTAGTTTCTGCTGGTTTTATTATCTTTTAGAATAGGAAAATTTATCTGCTCTCTTTTCAGTTAGTCTCTCTTCTTCTCACCATAACTGTATATTATGCCCTGAGGGAAAATTAGGACTACAGAAAGGAAGAGGAGGAATTTGAAGCCAGAAAGAGACTAAGGCAGTCACAGATCACTATAATCATGGGGCAGTACGTTTCATGTGGGCCTGACTTCTGTGCCTGAGCATGAGGATGGGTCACTGAAGCCCCGGGGAGAGCAAACAAGAGAAATTCTGGAAGAGCAAAAGGGCAGGTCAGAGAAAAGTGGGAACCAGTCACATAAGGTGGCCAGCGGTGATGAGCAAAAGCCACCTCTAGGGTTTGTGTTCAGTACATGGCAGTGGTAGTGTTCTGAGCTTTGAGTGTAGATGCTGCCACTTATAATTTGTGTTACCCTGGGCAGATGGCTCAGCTCAGGCCTCAGCTGCCTCGTCTATAAAAGCATAGAGTTTTTTTTAGATTAGGTGAGCTCCTGCATGTGAGAAGTTGTCAGTAGGGCAGTGGTGTACCTCCCAATAGTTCCATTCCTCTCACCCTCCTTTTTATTGTTATTTTTTTAGGAATGCTAGCTCCCAATTCAAGACCATTTATCAAAACTCTATAGCTACATGTACCTCTGTGGAAAAATTGGACATTGCTACTTGGTATATTAGGTCAGCTATAGTAGTGACTATTCTGTATTGCATTAAGCCAAAAGAGCTTAACACAGCACATTTCAGAGAGCTTATGTTATACAGCGAGTTCAAATCTGAGCCACTGTGTTACACTGTATTTAATTAACTTGTAAGGATATGATTAAGCCAGGATAACAATGTGGGGCCTGTGTTCTACATTCTAAGGAATATTTTGGTCCAAGCATTTTTTATCAATACTTTCTGTATTTGATTGAACTGCTTGTAGACATCCAGATTTTTCAACCTGTTTTCTGCCTCTGCTTTGCACATACTGTTTCTTCTGCCTGGAAGACCCTTGCTGCCATTGCCTCTGTCCATTCCTTCTCCACCTGTCTTCACCTTCACCCTCCTGGTCCTTCAGAACACTGTGCAAGCACTGCGTGCTCCAAGAAGCCATTCGACACATTAGAGTGTTGGAGGTGCCCCTTTTCCATATACCCACTCAACAAATGTAATGTGAGGGTCTCCTCCAGGCCAGTAGGGTGAGAACCAAGGCATGCTGTCATGGGAAACCAAGCTCACTCAGGGAGACCTGCAAGATTCTCTATGGAAGTGGCATTTAGGCTAGGGGCTTGAGTTGAAAATAGCCTGGAGGAAAGGAGAGAAGGGCCTTCTGGCAGAAGTAGCAGCAAATGTAAAAACTCATGCCCACGTTTGAGATGAAAAGGAATATAGCTCCATTGCTCACACTTTTCTCATAGGAATCGCCATGCTCTGCTGTAGTCTTTGAATGTGATGATTAGTCTCTGGTGTCATTTTCCTGAGAAAGAAACCACAGTGTAGGTGTGACCAACAAGTGGGGCCTGTGTAGTCAAAGAGATTCAGCTATAGCATTCTCCATGCAGTTTAGGCTGGCGTCTTAGCTCTTCTGGTCTGCAGTATCCTTATCTGTCAAATGGGTACAGCAGTTTTACTATCTGAGGCCAGGGATGATGTGGGATCTCAGTGGCTGGTGTTCAGTAGGCATTCACAGCATGGATTTGTGCTCTTCAAACTGTGACTTCCTGAGGTGTTAAACATCTCAGCTGGATCGTTTTCCATTTTGATTAGAAACTTCTTGGTTGTATGAAATTGGAAGAATGTGGATATTTATTTCCATGACAGTCTAAGATAACAAATTCAGAATGGTTGTTTCCCTAAAAAATTAAGTAGGAAAGAGGAAAACCTGAGAGGGTATATGGAAGCTGTTTCTCAGATACTCAGAATCATTGTGGCTTAGTAATCTAGACTTTTCACAAGTCTGTTCCTATAAAAAATTATTCCTAGTCCAAATATATTGTATATATGTAGGATGTTTTGCATCATCTGCAAAATGTCCACGATAACTCTTCCCTCTTGCTGTCAGTGATGACTCTTTCCTGGTGCTGTCTCAAAGATGTTGTACATTAGAACATGGATATGCCTGTACTTTGAAAAGGTCCTTGGCCTCGTGTAACCAGACTTGTGACTAGATTGCAAAGATCCATTTCCTTGCTCTGCTGTCCCATGTGGCCATGGCTGCTGAGTCGCCTTTTCCCGGCAGTCTTCTGATGGTGATGCAGCAGTGCTGATGAAAGAAAACATTTCATCTGGGCATTTGTGTTCAATGTACTGTAAAGTAAGTGCCCACAATTCATGAAGCACCAAGTTCTCTGGTAGACGAGGGTTTAAGAAGAAATAAAATCTTTGCCTTCTGTAAACATTCCATCTATTGGAAAGTAAGAGTGGCATCTACCTCCTCCCCACTCCCACTGTGGGCACAGGCCCGGCCCCAGCTCTTGGCACACTGGGCTGGAATTGTCCCCGCACATCCTTCTTCTCCACACACTCCCAGTCTTCCCAGGTCAGGTGTGTCTCGGTATTCCCCCATGCACTTTTAGGCACTAACTGTGTTCAGTGGCTGATTGTTGTGGTTAAAATGTCAAAATGTATTTATTATGTATTAAAATAGGGAGTTAGTCAAGGGGCCTCTGATAATCCTAAAGTTACTCTTCTCCTCTAGAACTCTGTGATCTCAGTGGGAATTTCTTTGAATTTTCAGTCCTGCCCTTTATTAGTTGTCTTTAAGTTTTACAAGACTTCACTGAATACTGTTGAAACTCACAGCCAGATCATTCTGTCCTGTGTTCTGTTTTGTTCACTGCAGTGGTGCTGATTACTATGATTATGGACATGGACTCAGTGAGGAGACTTATGATTCCTACGGTGAGTGACTGGCCAGAGTGTGTGAAGAGAGGGAGGAGAAATGGTCATAGAGAACCTCAGAGTTCTTAATGGGAAGAGAAATTAATAAGGACATTTGGACTCTGAAACAGCAGCTTCCTGCCAATTCGTTTGTGCATATCAGGCTATTTTTAGAGGCTCCTTTATTATTTCAATATTTAAAGAGGACTGAAGACTTGCCGAAGATTGCATGAATCCAGATTCTGAACTTAAATTTCATGTTTGGTTTGATTGCCGCATGCTGATTTTCTCACAGAATAGTTTTTCAAACTGCAGACACTTGATAGCTGGTCTTTTTGAAGTGTCTTTGTTTCACGACAGTAAAGGGAAACGCAGCAATGAGACTATAGCTCTAAAGTGATTCTCCCACCTTCATCTTTATATTTTAATTCATTTCTAATCTCAGGCCCTCTGAAAAAAAGTACACTGGGTGTGATTTCTTGAAGGTCACAAAAGCCCTGAGCCAAGGAAGAGATACAGGGTCTGTAAGCTTTACATTGCAGCAACTAAACCCTTCTTAATTCAGTGGAGCTGGTAGAGATGCTGGGGACTTCACGTCCAAAGTCTCACTATGCAGAAGGATGATAGGTTTAATTAAAAGAATTGGCAGCAGCAACATAATGGTAGTAAGAAGAGCCTTTGCCGCAGGGCAAGGAGATCAGAGAACATGAAGCTTCAGTCAGTGGCAAAGCTCTGATGAATCCCTGGTACCCGGTGCAAGTGAATCAGGATTGTGGTTAATAGATGTTAGTACATTTCTCATAACAGAACTGAAAAACCTTTTTCCAGTGTTAAACCTTTTGAAGTGCATTTTGTTGTATCACCTGCCCGAAGCTGTGATGGCTGCACCTTGGATTTTTTTTTTTTTTTTTTTAGTTATTCTTAACAAACGCTTAAGAGAAATAATGTTGGTTTGCTGAATGCAAGGTACCTAAATTGATGCAAGTTAGCTTGAGGGAATGACGCCGATTGCATGTTTTGTATCAAAAGAAGAGGTCATTTTAAACATTTTTCCTTCACAGCTTTTTAAATTGGTCTCTGTGGACACATGGCTTTTAAATTGCTGTGTGTTGCAGCAGGGATGTTAACTGTTTGATGTCAAAGACTTGTAGATAACTTATTAAAAGTTATCTTCAGGCTGAACAGGTGTTTAATTTCAGGAGATAAAGATGATAGAATGTCCTTTGTTATTAATGCCATTGTCCAGTACAGATTTAGCATTATGATGAATGAAATCTGACATGATGTCATTAAGTTTATTTCATATTCATGAAATGTCATTGAGAAGTCAAGTTCAACCCAATGCAACTTGCCTTCAGTCTTTTCGTGAAAGCACCTGTGAAAAGTGAGATTGTATTTCCCTTTCTCAGTCTGACCCTTCCCGTTTTGCTCTCCAGTTTTCTTCTCCTTTGTCCTCACAGATGTTTATGTTTTTTCTTTGTTTTTGCTGTAGGAAGAAGTCTAAGTGATCCTTTTCCCATTCTCTTTTCCACTCATGAATGTCCTGATATTTAGCAAAAGGCAGTTCTCTTTGCTGCCTGAGCTTGTGAGCTCTTGTTAAATGAGTAACCCAAAGGAAAGTCTTTGCAAAGTTGGTTGCCATTTCAGATACAAAAACCATTTTTCTTCCCATGCTGACAAATTTTGTGAGAGGATTATTTTTCCTTGTGTTTGTAATTTTTTTAAGTAAATTCCTTGTTTGTTTTTCTTTTCAGTACACCAGGGATATGTATTTTCAATATGACATCTACCTTTGGTTCAGGGCTGTTAGATTCTGAAAAATGAAACCTGTGGGATTCGTGGCAGTGATCTAACTGTGATTCATCTTACTGATTTTAGGGCAAGAAGAGTGGACTAACTCAAGACACAAGGCACCTTCAGCGAGGACAGCAAAGGGCATCTACAGAGACCAGCCATATGGCAGATACTGATTGTACTGTCTGATGTTGTGAAATAGCCAATCTCCACCAGTCCTGTATACTGTTCAAAGTAATTTTTTTCTATGAACAATCCCTTTTTAAATAAATCAAAATGTTTAAAATCTGAATGGTTGGAACTTAAAACTACTTTGTTGAAACATCAACTTGGGCAGAAAAAAAAAAAGGACATGTAAAATTTTGTTATTTCCAGTCTGTATATGAAAAAATAGGTCATCAAAAGGAAAAAAAAAATAACTTTGATTAACTAGTGTTAAACAAAATATAGGTTTACTAAATATGTTAATCTATTCTTTAATATAAGCCTCACCTTTCATTTTAAAGGTTTCCATAGAATTTAGTTATTTTATCTTTCAGCCATATGCTAGTTTTTTTCTCTTGCCAACATGCGTAAAAAGGGAAGCCAATTATAAGTGCAAATAATGTGGTATTCTTTTGTAACTCAAGTCTTGAAATGTTCTGTAGTGTTAAGCAAAGTCTTCTCTTGCTTGATACTAAATAAACTTTTGAAAGAAATTTTGTGTGTGTGAGCTAACAATTTCATGGTTTTTTTTATTTATTTAAAAAGACCTTCATAAATAGTTGTAAACAGGGAAAGAATTCATTTAACAATGCTTGTCATAAAAGGGTCACACTAAACATTGTACAACTTATTTTAAAAATGGTATAAAATTAAATGTACCATTATATACTCACCATAGATATAAATGCTGTTTAAAGAGTCCAAATGGTATCGAGCTGCTTGAGTGGCACGTTAAACTACGCAAAACCAAATCTTGTTTAAAAACTGGTTTTAAAATAACTACTGGATTTTCTGAAAAAGATGTGATCAGTTTTCATCTTGTTGAGCGTTTTTTCACTAGTGCAACTTTGGATTTTTTATGAGAATTTTGGTACCTTAATGAACACCTCGCTCCATGCTGGAAGCACTAAGCACAAAGCTTTTAAAGACTTTCTGGCTTGACTAATTGAGGTCGCACTCGCCAAGGCTGAGGATGTGTAACCCTTAAACGGTCTTCATTTTCAAAGGTAAATAAATCAAATAAGATTTTAATCTCACTTAATTTATCTTAATATAACTAATAAAACCAGAGAGATTACAACTTAGCAAGTTTCATTATCCATTTTAGAAAAGTTTTAAGATCACCTAAATTCTCATTTTAAAAAGTTTAATTTGTTTTAGTAATCTAAAAAGCCTTAGTTTAGTCAGTTTAATTGGTGCCAATTATTCCCTATTAAACAACTGTAAAACCTCATAACTAGTTATTTGTAATACAGTATTTGATTAGTAATTGAGAGCACTTCTTAAAACTGACAAATATTTAATAAAGTTATTCTTTAATTATGAAGCTTTTTTAATTGTAGATTGTGTAAAATGTTTAATTTTTACTTCTTGGGGGATGTTTTTCTCTTTATTTTGAGTAAAAAGATCTCTTTTTTTGTTAGGAAATGACAGCCGTCTTGGAATGTCGAAGGAACTGGTTGCACACCTGAAGGAAACAGAGGTAAGTTTGCCTTTTGGTTCCAATGATTGTGACCTGCTATGGAAGATGAAGACAATTTCATGCTTATCTAAAGTCACATGGAAAATTTCCCCTGCTGGTTTCCTATTACTAGTGATTATGTCAAATTAACTCCAAAAGTCAGAAAAGAAGCTTCCTGAATCGAGTCCGACCCAGGAAGTTTCATTATAAGCAGCTGAGATTGGAAGCTCAGGTCATCCTGATATTTAAATATTCAGATTACTTTCAATAGCATGAAAAACATTTTCCAGATTATTCAGGAAAGAGAGCAGTTTGCCAAACTTAATATATAATATGATCCCAATTTTAGTTTTCTATGTGTATGGGCAAAAAAATTACACAGATAGGCTGGAAATTTTTTACAATATTTATCTTAGTCTTATGTGCTTCTGAATTTTATGAGACAAATTAGAAGTATTATAAAATGTACTTTATAAAAATTACTTTTTAAAATATAAAAATCTGGGGACCTATAGAGGAAAGATATTATTATTTTCGTCTCTCTTTTCGCATTTTCTTGGTTTTTCTAAAGCATAAAAAAATACTACTTAGGCTCTAATCTTCCAGAGAGTCTTATTTTTTCAGTATTTGTATTTGAGCTCTGGCATTTAACTCTGTGACTTTGGGCAAGTCTCACTTTCTCCATCAGTTCAGTGAAAATGATGCTTATCTCATGCATTTGTTAGAAGAATTAAGATAATATTGTCAGAGTGTTTTGCAACCTGAAAGTGATCCAGTCATGTAGTGTTTAATTGTCAAAGTTGTATTCACATGTTTAATGTATATGAAAAATATATGAGCTTGTTTTTTTCTTAATAGCCAAAATTAGCCTGAAATAATTAAATTACCTTTAGAAAGAAGATAATTTTCATCATTTTTATAGACCAAAATAAGTTTATTGTATTTTCTTTTTGTTTGTTTGGATTTTTGTTGTTTGTTTTTCTCTTGTATGGAAAGGGAGTGTGTCGTTCACCACATCTCTGTAGTGTGTGATGTTATTGAAATTTTTCACAATTGTTTTTCTTTATTAAATGGTTGTTTAAGGAGTTGGCTTACAGAATAATAAGTTAAGAATTATGGATAGGTAGAGGGTCCATCCTCAGGTGCTCTTCAGAGTTAACAGGAAATACCATACAATTTTATGTTTATTCTCATTTTTTCAAAGCACTCATAGCTTTATCAGACTGTAAAAAGGGGTTGTGATCCAGAAAGGTCCAGAACACTATTGGACAGGAAATTTCCTGCTTGTCCTTCAGGATCTTCTCTTATCTGGCTGATACTCCAGCAAACCTTATTATTTTCTATTTTCATAGGAAGGCCCTGCTGTAGGTAAGCCCGTCTTTTCCTGTCTCTAAGGGCACATTGCATTGTTCCCAAATCACTTCCTCCTAACTTTTGTTTTCTCCCCTTGGAATTCATTTATCTTCTCATATGACAGCATCCATGGAACATGAGCTCCATACTGGACACAACAGAGGCACTGGTCATACAAAGATTGATAAGACATGGAGCCCTGTATTCAAGTACTGCAAAACCAAATGGAGGTGACGGGCCCATAACAAACAGCTTGCTGTCCCCTGTATCTTCACATGAGGAAAACATACCTGTCCTTCAGAACTAGGCCCCGGGCCCTCTCTTCCATGATGTCCTCACCGGTTAAATCAGGCTGTGATTCCTCCACCCTCTCTAAAGAGCATGCTTGGTTTCTATTTCTTCATTTTAGTATTGGTATCCTATGCCGTAACAGCTAAGCATGTGCTTACAATTTTCTGTAAATTATTTTCTTGAATCCTCACAGCCATAAGAAGGTATCATCTACATTTTTAAAAAGGAAGAAATTTAAGCTTCAGGAGGTGAATTTCACACTTATGTTGTTATGTACCTTATAATTGGTAAAGCCCAGATTTGAACCCATTTACTTTAATCCAGAGTCTTTGATGTTAACCATTTTGTTAATACTGTCGTTCTCAATATTATAGTGGCTTCTCCATTAGATTAAAGGCTCTTTAAGAGCAGGAGCCTTTAATTTTTGTTACTTTGTGTCATAGAGAGTATCTCACACAAAGCTGAGCATTGTGAATAACTGCCCTCTTCTCTTTCTCTACCCCACCTTGCCCCAGATTCCTTCATGGAGAGAGTCTTTCACTTGTTTAGGTTCTGAATCTTCTTGTACTGAGATATTCCAAGTCAAATCTGTGTCAGTATTCACTCAGATATATTTCCTGAACACCGGCTGTGCTGCAGACAGTAGGAAGACAATGATTAAAGACATCATTGCTGTCCTTGCAAGTGCCACCGTCTGCTAGGGTGGCAAAGTCGAAGTCTATAGAGCTCAGACAGAGATACATGTGCTTTCTTGGCACGTGGAAGGGGGATGTGTAACCCAGGCAGGGTGGTCAGAGGTAGCAGAAGATGCCTGTGGAGATATTAAGACCAGGAGAAGATAACCACACAGGGCAGACACTCTCGGAACATCCATATTTCCGCTCTGCCCTTCACCCGCTTTGTGACTTTGAGTCTGTGGCTTAACCTCTCATAACAAGAGTCTAAACTGCAGCTTCCCCACTTATCAAAGAGACACAGTCATGATGCCTACCTTAGTATTGCTGTGAAGATTAGATGCATGCCTGGCACAAATAGATGTTCACTCATTGGTTTCTATATGTAAATTTTTGCAATTATAAGAAAACATCATTTAGGAAACTTTAGTTATATTAGATAATTAGAGAAAGTAAGGGACGATGCTGGCTGCATAGGATAAGGGACATGTAATGAAGGGTCTTGTAGGTTCTGCTAAGAAGCTCAAATTCAGTGCAGCCATTTTCAAGTATGGTATCTTCTGCCTTTAAGCTTGGCCTACTCCATTCCCTTGGGCAGATACAGTGCCTCGTTTGGTCTGTTCCAAAAAGAACTGTACAAACCCGTTTTCACTGGTTAGTGATTTTATAACCAGACAATCAGTGCCTTAAAAAAATAGGCACTCTAACTTTTTTATCCTCTTATCCCCATCTCTTTACATAGTTATTTGACTGTGTAAGGGTTTATTTAGTAAGTGAATGACATTGTCAGTGTGATCAAGATGATTCCTGACAGGCAGTGTTAGGAACGGTTAGCCAAGACCCCGAAAAAACCCACACAATCATGTTAACAGTACCACAGTTTAGATAGTCAGGCTCCCTTGTTTAACTCAGAGTTAAAGACTCCGGTCACTGTTTACAGAGACAGGTTGCAGAATTTAAAACTAACGATTTGAAGAAAAAAATTGTAGAGTCAAAAGTTAAATGAAAATATAAAATATGTGACATCTAAAGAATAAAGTATATTGCTTTCTGTGCAAATAATGTCTACTATTTATACTGATAGGAAAATTCTGTCCAGTTGAAGTTGATTCTGACATTCCTGTTTCAGGAATCTCAGCTATGTATTTCAGCTCTTAGCTTCCATTGCTGAAGTCATTTTTCAAATCTTAATGTGATGAGTCCTTCAGTGACTTTCAGGATAAAGCTCAACGTCCTTGGCTCTGAACATCAAGCCCTGCGTGATTCTGCCGCTGGCTTTGTCAGCCGCCTGGAGCACAGCATGCTCTGACCCCACCCTCCTGTGGTCCAGCCCTGATAGACTGAAAACCATCTAGAGCTTTTCTAGCAGTGCCATCTTCTGCCTGAAGTCACAGTTCCTTACCCTACTCAAATAAATGAACACAGCTGAGTGGACACAACTCTCACCCAGCTCTTGGTCTAGCTAGTTGTTGCTGGCCTGTCAGCACTTCCAAGTGAAACTTGAAGCATCCCCTCACCCAGGAGACCCTCCCTAGCCCACCATCTTCACATCCAGTCTGGGTGTAGAGTCTCTACTGTGGACCCTCGTCTTACTCAGAATTCTGCAGTACAGTATCCTGAGATTGTCTGTTTGTTTGCCCTCCTTTCCCCCGACCAGATTGTAAACATCTTTAGTGCAATTACCATGTCTTATGCCTAATAAGTGGCAAATGAACAAGTCATCAAATGTTTGAGTGAATAAAGTGAATGTGGTAGCCAGATGGCTGATAGAACAGGACAATGTACTAGGTTTTGTTTGGCCTTATTAGATTAAGTTAGTCTTCCTTTCATTCAAGGAGAACTTAGCAGGTTATTAAGTTCTGTCTTGTGTGTTTATCTCATTTGAACCACTTCTGGCAGGATTTATGTGTCTGCTACCTAACACAGGTCCCAGTACCTAACAGACAGTCAAAATAAGGAGATGGAATAAACAAACAGGTACCATTGTGAAGTGTGCATGGATGGTGGTGTTATCCTGAGGCTAGATTTCTGTTCTGTTTGTTGATGAGTTTTTCTCCCTGACTGCAAGACTTTAAGTTCCTTGAAGATAGAAGAACCATGTCTTATTTGACTTGTACTCCCGAATCCTAGCCTACTGCCTGGCACGCAGACATAGTTGGAACTGACAAGGTGTTCAGTGAGGAATAAATGAGTGAACAAATGAACCTGTAGTTCTTGAAACACTAACAGAGAGCACACTTCAGTACAGGCAGTCCCTGACTACAATAGTTTGCCTTAAGACGTTTCCCCTTTACAATGGTGGAAATGTAATACATGTTCAGTAGAAACTGTACTTCAAATTTTGAATATATGTATCTTTTCTCTCACTAGCCATAGCAGTATGATACTCTTGCAGTCATCAGTGAGCCATTTGATTTTTCACTTTGAGTACAGCATTCAAAAATTACTTGCAGTATTAATACTTTATTATAAAACAGACCTTGTTAGATGATTCAGCCCAACTGTATGCGAATGTAAGTGTTTTGAGTACCTTTAAGGTAGGCTAAGCTAAGCTATGATGTTTGGTAGATTAAGTGTATTATATACATTTTCAGCTTAATGTTTTTAACTTACAGTGGGTTTATCAGGACATAACCCCATCCTAAAATGAGGAACATTTGTATTAATTTGTTTTCTTAGTGGAAGTGTGATGTTTCTATAACTATTAGATTTTTTCAATGATAAATGTGAAGTTGGAAAACCAAAATAAGTCCTTTATTTAGTCGGTAATACGTGTGCTTGGTACAAAATATAAAATATACACACAGTGGTCTTCATTCTCACCCTTACCCCCACATATCCACAGGCAACTGTTTGTAGTGGTTTTCATGTATCTTTCCAGAGATAGTCTGTGAATAGGTAAAGCACTTTGTTTTTAATTATTACTGTTTTTTACATAAAAAACATTATGCCATTTGCTCCCCTTGTTTGAAGTATGTCTTAGAGCTGATTTTCTGCTATTTTATACTAGAAAGCTACCTTTTTCTTTTTAGTGGCTAAATAATATTTATATGAAAGAGCCATAATCCAAACAACTACTGACAGACATGTAGTTAGTTTCTAATATTTTGCTCTCATTAAAGGCAGTGCAAGAAACCATGTTTATAAATATCTGTGGAATGAATTTTTAAAATAGACTTACTGGGATTTTATAGATGTTTCCCATAGAGGTCATGGTGCATCTTAATCTGCTTTTCTAAAAGAAACCTAACTAAATGCTATATGTATTCATTATGATCTACAAGATTAGCTCCTGTGATTTAAAATGGTCTTTTGTACACAACACGACATCTGGCATGTAGCAGGCTGGATACCTATGTGATTTAGCGAGGAGAGGAGTGTGTGCTGGGTCCAGTACGGGACACCTCTTGGACGCTCATCTGTGTCTTACGGGGAGAGCTGAAAGTCCTGCATCCCTTCCTCAGACTGGTGCTGGTCTCCTCGCATTCCTGGAGCTTATTTACATTCAGCAAGTGCATTGTTAAGGGCTGGCCTCTGGTAGGGCAGGCTTTGTGGGAAGTACGATGGCCACACCAGGGTAGCAGGAGAGGCCTACAGGCTCTCCGAGGAAACAGACAGGATCTCCTGTAGCAGTGCCCTGCACAGGCTCATTGCCCACCTTCTCCTCTTCTCTGATTATCCAGATCCTGCCATTTCTTTAAGATCTCTTCTCTCTCAGCCAAAAGAGCCGTCTCTTCTCTTCTCTCCCCATGGGAACCCTGGCTGAGAGGACTGGATTGGCAGATGTCTCATTCTGACCCTCTGGTTGACGGGTTGATGCTGTGTAAATGTTCTTCATCCCTCGTATGCTTCTAGAGGGTCACAAGTGTGTCTGTCACATTTTATAAACCTCAAAACATTTAGCACAAGCCATTCAAGAAATATGTATTGGTTAATTAAGGCAATGCCCTCATCAATAGATTTACTATATTAGATGTTTAACTTTTTAAAGTATTCACCTTTAAATAACAGTTTGCATCTGATTCATCCTAGCAGTATGATGCTTTATGCAGGTGACACTGAGATGCCCACTGTGTCCCTGGAACTCTGTAGTAATAAAAGGCTAGAGAAGGGCAGAGATGGTGCAGAGGAGAAAGCGATGAACTTGGTCTGAGGACAGAGGAGGAAATACAACCTGAATGGAGTTTCAAAAATCGAAATCTTACAAGCCAGGAAGGGAGGAGAAAATGTTAAGACATGATAAGCTACTACAGGTGGGAGACAGGGGTGTTGACCAAGACATGATATGATGTCACCTGTTTTGGGGACATATAAGCAGTTGCTAGATATAACATGCTGGGAGAGAAATGACAGGGATGCTTCTGGAGAGATAGGAAGGGGCTGGGTCCTACAGAGCCATCAGCGATGTACTGAGTTGTTTTGAGCATACTATGTGGTATTGAACAGTTACCTAGGGCCTTGGACTTGTGTGACCAGAGCTGTGAGAAGTCAACATCACCACGATGGCCATTTCTCCACTGTGATTGTTTTGTTTTTTGTTTTTCTTCCTGATCACCAGCCAGTTTTTAGTTTTGTATAACACATCAAAACAGGTTCTTTCAGGTTAGGTAATAAAAAAATTTTAAATATGTCTGAAAATTCAGTCTCTTCTCGGGTGACAGGAATGCAAGGACTCTGCCCAGGTAGACCCCTAGGAACTCATAGGTTAATATCTGAGATTTTATGTAAAACAAGGCATTGCTATTCTGAAATCGCTCCATAACTATCATAATGGATAGTAGTGGAATCATTAATTAATCATTTGTCTGTCCTTACTGAACACAAATATTTTATGTCCTTAATTTTAAGGATTCTGTTTTGCATTGTTTTCCATAAACATCCTTATTTCTATTAAGTTTCTACTTGCCTGCTTCCTCTAAACCTGCCATTCCCAACAGAACATATAATTACTATTAATTTCTTGATATATACAAATATATTTCATGTTTCTCTCTTTCAGGAACTTTCCTTCTATTTATGGACTGCTTAAGAATAGTCAACTCACCAACGTGCCTAGTCAGTAAATGAATCCACTTGGGAACTTGAAAATCATCTGAATTAATTTTTTGTTTGCATAATTTTGTGTTCTGTGACACGTTTTTATTATATGATTATGCTTTTAATTTGAAGAACCTACTCTTTAAAAAAAAAAAAAGGAAAATCTGTATTTTGTTGTCTCCCAATAACAAAAAGAGAATGACTTGTATAGTAGTTAATAAAGGCTGCCTATTGAAATCTCTTCTGCTTTAAACATAGAAAAACAAAGTCTTGTTATTTCAGCACGGCTCTAAATTTTGTACACTTGAGAACCATGTACAGCTGCAACTCACTGCAAGAAGTCAAGATTCTACACGTATTCCACATTTGAAAATGATTTTTCCATCTCAGTTATGGACCAATAAATATCAAAGCGTTATGCAAAAAGTATTCTGTCACATAAAAGGTTAATTAGAAAGGCTTCTCCGGGAAGCAGAGTGGCACTGTCAGAACAGAAACCTGATTTTCAAGCCTTGGTGTAATTTGTTATGGAACATGAAGGTCATAATCCCTGTGGACAGTATTTTTCTGTTCATTCTCTTTTCATCATTTACTAGTGCATTGTGATTTTAATTCAATACGCCCCGGGAGGATGTGTTTTATTTCTTCTGTTAGAAGCTCGCACAACATGTTTCCTGGTCTTGGAATTTCAGGAACCGTCTTGCACATTGTTAAATCGTTGCTTTCTTGCCTCAACGACACATTTTTTTGAGGCATTCACTTTTTACAACATTCTATGTTTGGAGCATTGTGTTAACGACAGAATGACTTCAAATAGTTGAGCTTTTTCTTATCCTCGTATGCATCCTAAAACATAATTCTTTTGTACCTTTTATATGTGTCTGGTACACATTTCTCCATCTCAGAAATGCATGGAATACAAGCCTGTGTGTTAGAGCAGTGGCTCTCTGCAGTGAGAGCTGGTGTGCAACAGTGGAAGGTATGTGCCTGTCACGGGGCCAGCTCGGGAAGGCTAGGGACAGCTGGGAAGCAGCTTCACACACCCTTTTGTTCGAAATTAGTTTTAAACAAATAGGAACTTTAGAACATAAGCCAGACTATGGTCAGTGGAAAAGGATTTGAACTTCCTTTTTGCTTGCATCCTTTTTACCTGCTGAGTCATTGATACAAATCACAAATCTGCAAGTAAAATCCCATGGATTCAAACCTCCTGACTTCTAACCGTTCCCTTCTTGATCCCACTCCTACAACCTTAATTTTGGCTTCTTATTTTACTGCCTACATTATTTAATTCATTAAGCACATTATTGAGAACTTAACTGCTGGGTACTGTCTTATGTACTAGAGAGAGAGAGAGCAGAGAAAAAAAACAGAGGGGGTCTTACCCTGGAGAAGCTTGTATCCCTGTCGGAGGGACAGGCCACACACCACAAGAATGTCAGGCGCTGATGGAGTCATGGAGAAAATTCTAACAGGAAGAGGGGCTAGACTTTAATTAGAGTAGGCGAGGTAACATTTTAGCAAGGACCATTAAAAGTACGGAACTTAGTTACATTAAGATACTAGCACGTGCGGAGGTCCTGAGGTGGGAGCGTGTTTGGGCATTTCAGGAACAGCAAGGATGCCAGAGCACAAGTAATGGAGTGAGCAAGGGACAAAGAATTAAATGAAATCAGTGGGCTGGTTGTGGGCCAGAGAAGAAAGGGCCAATTTTGAGCTTTAATGGGAACCATTGGGCAGATGGGAGGAGGAGCTGAGCACAGGACTAGTGTCACCCAGTGTCTAAGAATAGGCTATGGGGCACGTGGAGAGACTCATTGGTGGCCACTGCTATGAACATAAGGAATGCTGGCATAGTCCAGGGTGGCAGGTTGTAGCCACTGAGAAGTAGCCAGACTTCAGGTATATTCTGAAAAAGTAGAGCCAGTAAGACTTAGTGCACAGATTGGCTGTGAGATGGAAAATAAGTTGGATGATACAAAGATTTTGGTCCAGGGCCATTGGAAAACTAGAATTGCCTCTTTCTGAGATGGGAAGATTTTAGCAGGACAAGGTGATTAAGTTTTGAGGTATAAATCTGGAGGTGGGGGAGAGTTCAGCTGGAGATAGAAATTTAAGAGTCATCAAAATATAGATGTCATCTCAAGCTATAGTGTAAATGGAGATCAGAGAACAGACCCACGGAATGTTACATCACTTCTAAGTCAGTCAGATGAAGAGGAACCAGAGAAGGAGACCAAGAAGGAGCTGCCATGAAGGAAGAAGAGAACCAAGAGCAGCACCCTGGAGACATTTGAAGAGAGGATTTCAGGGGAAAGGGATGTGGTCCTTTGCTGCAGACAGACAGGTCAAGAGAAATGAAGACTGAAGACTGGACACACACCGTAACAACAAAAAAGTCATTGGTAGTCTTCATTTACCTCATAGAGTGAAGGCTTGGAACAGATTCAAGAAAAATGGGAGGGGAGGAATTAGTCTCGTAAACTCAAGAATCTTGCTTTAAGGAATTGTTGGAGAGGGGAGTAGAGTTGAAATAAAAAGCTTGAGCATGTAGGAGAGAGAAGTGAGGGTTGCTGGAGAGATGTCCGTGATCAGGTCTGTGCACGCACATTATTCTCTGCACACATGGCCTAGGTGGGTGCAGAGGCAGGAAGGTAGACAGGACAGTAGCACATACACTCACCAAGCCAGTAGGTTCCACAGTTCTGCTGCTGCCAACGTACCTGACATAGACATTAAATGGTGCGTGTTCCACCATGACCAAAGTCCTTCAGCTTCCAGGCTAACTTGCAGATTCCTTGGCTTAGGCACATTCCTTCATGATTTTCCTCCTACCTACCTCTTTAGCCTTAAATTTCCACTATGATAACTATCAGGTAAATTGTAACTTATGTGCCATCTTGGCATTACTATCTGTTGTTTTATTCAAGATTTTCCGGGAAAATGAGTGACTTTTAACCAGAACATGGACATTTTAGGTATTACATTAGGAGATTCTGAATCATATTTAGATGGCCTCCTTAGACAGGGCTTTGGTGAGGGAAGAGGGGTGCTGCCTTATTCCTGCCAGGTGGGAGGAGAAACAGTCCAGGTTCCCCATTTGGCCTCTGTTGACAAGGGGAGGGGAAAGGAGGACCTTCTTGTTACTGCTGGACAGGTTCCAGGTCTTAAATAGCTGCCACTGACAGCAGCCTGGCTCACTGACATGATGTGTGGGGTGTGGAAGCCTCATTACCACTGAGCAGTGGATGGTAAAACTGACTCCACTACACCTCTCTGACACCACCCCAGCTTGGGGGGAGTAGAGTGTCTCCTTACTGCCAGGCAGAGGTCCAAGTTTCTCCCTTAGTGTCCACTGACACCAGGCACTGTTCCACACCCACATGCAGTCTTCACTAGGGCCACTGGGAGCTGCTGGGAGCTCTTCAGATTGGCTGATCTTTTTCACTTCTTTACATGTATCCTTTTAGCTGGTCCACCTCACTCTGCTTCCTCTAACCCAGTGATTCCCAGCTTTTTCAGGACATGGCACATAAAGAAAATTATAGCATATGCAGAACTCACTGGAGTGAGTGGAGGAGACTCAGAGCTCATTAACCCTAACCCTAACCCAGCCCCTAAGCTGCACCGGAAGCTGAGGAAAATCAGTGTTTTTGTACACCCATCACCCATTCACAGCACAGTGATTTGGAAGCTCCAAGATTTTAGCCAACTCATACTCATTCTTCAAGTCTTAGCCCCAGAAACTCTAACCCACAACACCCCGTACCTGTGCCATCGCGCTGTGTTAGAGTCATGGCGACAGTTTCTGTCCTCCCACCAGGCTTTACATACCCTTGTCTTAGCCCCTTAGGGCTGCTATAACAAAATACCTTATTCTGGGTAATTTGTTAACAATAGAAACGTACTGCTCACAGTTCTGGAGGCTGGGAGTCCAAGGTGCCAGCAGATTCAGTGACTCGTGAGGGCTTGATCTCTGCTTCAAAGACGACACCTTCTGTATGTCCTCACATGGCAGAAGAGGGCAAAAGGACAAGGACGCCTCCATGACCCTCTTTCATAAGGACACTAATCCCATTCCTAAGGGGCAGCCCTCATGACCTAATCACTTTTTATTTTTCTGGAGACCAGGTCTTGTTCTGTCACCCAGGCTAGCATGCAGTGGTAGTCATAGCTTGCTGCAGCCCTGAACACCTCAGGTCCCACATTGGATATTAGGTTTCATCCTATGAATTTGGGGGGACATAAACATTCAGACCACAGCATTCTACCACTGGCCCCCCAAAATTGGTGTTCTCATTTCATTCCAGTGGCCCTAAAAGTCTTAACTTTTTCCAGCACTAACTCCAGCATCTGAAGTCCACAGTCTAGTCTAAATCAGATATGGTCAGACTCAAGGTACAATTTATTCTGATGCAAATTCCTCTCCAGCTGTGAAATCTAATGTGTTTCCAAAATACAGTGGTGGGACAGGCATAGGATAGACATTTCCATTCCAAAAGAGAGAGATGGGAAAGAAGAAAGGGGTAATAGATCCTGACCAAATCCAAAATGAACAGGGCAAACATTTAGTCTTAAGGCTCCACAATAATATTCAACTCAAAGTCCTATGTTCTGGACACACTGGGGTGGGAGTTGGGCCTCCAAGGATCCATGGGGCTCTACCTCCATGGCTTTGCTGGGTGTTAGCCACGTGGCAGCGCTCACAGGTTAGAGTCTTATGCCTGTGGCTTTATTGCTGTAATTTCCTGCTGGTAACTCCACCAGTCTAGGGTCTCCAGAGTGGCCCCGCTCCTAAGCCTACACTAGGTATTGAATAATGGGGGCTCTCTGCTGTGTTCCTGCCCCTCCCCCCACAACAATCCACGAAGCACTACCACCTCTCAAGATCTTCAGGTGCCTTCAGGATCATTCTTCTGCTGTCTTGATGAAATGCACCAGGCTTTGCCCATTCATGCTAATCTCATCACATGGTCTCTTAGCTACACCTTCGGTGTGACTCTCTCATGAACACATTTTCTCATTCTCTGCAGGCTGAGATTTTTCCAAATTTTTGTTCTGCTTCCTTTTGATTATAAATTTCATTTTTTATTTCTTCTTGCATTTTACTATAAGCTGTCAAGAGAAGTCATGCCACACCCTCAATACTTCACTTAGAAAGATTTCTTCTGCTAAATATACCGTTTCATCACTTGCGAGTTCTCCCTTCCCCAAAACACTGAGACATGAACACAATTCAGCCAAGTTCTTTGCTACTTAAGAATGGCCTTTCCTTTAGTTTCTAAAAACACATTCCTCATTTCCGTCTGAGACCATCAGAATGGCCTTTACCATCCATACTTCTATCAATATTTGTTCACAGTCATTTAGGTAATCTCTAAGAAGTTTGAGGCCTCTACAGCTCTCCTCTTCTGAGTCCTGACCAGAATCACACCTAAGGCTCCTGTCATGGCAGTGTACCCCAAAACTCTTCCATCCTCTGCTCATTACCCAGTTCCAAAGCTGTTTCACTTTTTTAGGTATTTGTTACAGCATGACCCCACTTCTTGGTACCAATTTTGGTCTCAGTTTGTTGGGGCTGCTGTAACAAAATACCTTAGGCTAGATGGTTTATAAATAATAGAAATGTATTGCAGTTCTGGAGGCTGGGGGAATCCAAGATCAAGGCACCAGCAGATCCCATGTCTTAATGAGGGCTGCTCTTTACTTAAAGTTGGCACCTTCTTTGTGACCTAACACGGTAGGAGGGGACAACGGAGCTCACTCAAGCCCCTTTCAGAAGGGCACTAATCCTGTATGAGGATGGAACCCTCATGACCTAATCACTTTACAGAGGCTCCACCTCTTAATACTATCACATTGGGTACTCCTGGCCCACAGTCTCTCATGAGGTAGAAAGCTGTCAACTAGGGCTGATGTCATCTGAAGGCTGGGCTGGGGCTGGAGAATCCACTTGCAAATTCACTCACACGGCTGTTGACTGATGTCTCCATTCCTTGCCACGTGGGCCTCTCTGTAGGCTGGCTGAATGTCCTCACGTGACATCTGGCTTCCCCAGAGCAGGTGTTGAAGGGAGGGAGAGTCCGTGAGTGAGGAGCACACAAGACAGAAGCCACGGACTTTTATACTCTCATTTCGGGAGTGACTTCACATCACCTCTACCACATGCCATTTGTTAAATACCACTCCTGGTGCAGTGCAGGAGGTCACTTCACAAGGGTGTGGATGCCAGGCAGGGCCACGGGGGCTGTCTTGGAGGCTGGCTCCCACCTGGGAAAGGTACATTACATCTCTGTGCCTTAGTGTCCTCACCTACAAAATGAGGATAGTATGGCCCACCTAAAGGGGTTGTCAGAATTTGGTGATATGCGTGCCAAGTCCTCAAAATGAGGCCTGACATATAGTAAGCACTTGATGTATATTGGCCATTTCTATCATGGTAATTCTCCCCCACCACACACACACACACACACCCAGCCGGTGTAGAATGTGGAGGCCATCCCTTCACCTCCCGCAGTTCTATCACGGTAATACTCCCCCCCACACACACGCGCACACACACACACACACACACACACACCCAGCCGGTGTAGAATGTGGAGGCCATCCCTTCGCCTCCCGCAGTTCTATCACGGTAATACTCCCCACCCCACACACACACACACCCAGCCGGTGTAGAATGTGGAGGCCATCCCTTCCCCTCCTGCAGTTCTATCTCGGTAATACTCCCCCCCACACACAGGCACACACACACACACACAGCCCGTGTAGAATGAATGTGGAGGCCATCCCTTCCCCTCTCGCAGTTCTATCGTGGTAATACTCCCCCAACACACACACACACACACACACACACACACACACACACACAGCCCGTGTAGAATGTGGAAGCCATCCCTTCCCCACCGCAGTTCTATCATGGTAATTCTCCCCCAACACACACACACACACACACACACACACACACACACACACACACAGCCCGTGTAGAATGTGGAGGCCATCCCTTCCCCTCCCGCAGTTCTATCGTGGTAATACTCCCCCAACACACACACACACACACACACACACACACACACACACAGCCCGTGTAGAATGTGGAGGCCATCCCTTCCCCCCCGCAGTTCTGCTGCTCCACAGATCCTCCATGCTGTGTCCGTGTCTTCCCCTCTCTCCTGCGTTAGCTGGGGGCCACATTATTTCTGCAAGATGATTGCAGCACCAGCAACACTCCTCAGTGGACTCCTCCTCGGGTATTCACTCCAGTAACCCATCTGTAATGTGCCCTTTATCCTGCCTTCTATTAATCTTCCTAAAGTGCAAACCATCTCCCCAAAGGCTTACATCCTTTTAATTGCCTCCAGGCTAAAGCTCAAGCTCCCCGGCTTGACCCTCATGCGCTTCACCCCCCAGCCTCCCTCTCCACGCCGCTCCACCCATATCCCATCCCTGCTGGACTCACGGTGTTCAAACACTGCAGCTTTCCCACACACCTCCATGGTCTGTTCTTTTCCAGGGCGTCCAGGTTCTTCCAACCTGCAGTGTCACTCAGTCCTGAAGACTTCCCTGACCCTGTCAGAAATACTCCTTCCTGCTTCCAACATGTGCCCAGAGAGCCTGGCCCTTTCATCCAGTGGGTGGTCTCCCGCTGCATGGAGGTGTTTGCCTTGTGTTCTGCCCCTCCCACAATCCAGCGCCTGGAACCTGGTTCTGAATGCCACAGTGTCCTCATCCTCTGCATCTGCCTCCCTAGGTGCTTCCCCTTGTCCAGGAATAGAGAAAGGTGGAAATCTTGTGGCTGGGAGGCTGTAGTGAGGAGCAGGGAACTTACATTTCTCAAGCACCTTCTAAGACCCACTGAAGTCAGAGCATCCTCCGAGAACCACATAAGGTGGGTGCGTGGAGCGCGAACTGGAAGGTGGCAAAACAGACTGGTGATGAACAACCCCCCAAAACCTCACAGCCGCTGCCTGTGGAGCTGAGGTCTGAGCCTCAGGCTTGCCGGCCACTGCACAGTCTTCTGGGAGTGTTAGACTATCAACAGCAGTGCAGTCTAGACACATTTTTATAGCACTAAGGAGTACACTTTTATTAATTAACATAAGAAGACTTCGTTGACAAGAGAAATGCTTCCCGTGTTCCCTGAAGGCATTTAGATAATTTTACAAATGGAAGAAATGTCGCAGCTTCAGAGATTGGCAATGCTCACTCTCTGCTCTGGGTCCCTTTCAAAATCTCAAACTCCTGTAGCCAGTGACAGGGCCAGTAAGAACGGTCCATCCACATCACCAACTCACCAGGAAAAGAGACATCTGCTAATGAAAGCAGGAAATGCAGAAGTCTCTTCTACGAGGTTGCATTTTTGCTATTTAGGTATCTTTCTTTTATGGTAATAGACAAACAGGGATACAGAGATAAAATAGGTACATACATAACATTTTAAAGGGCTGGCATCCCTCCACGTGCCACACACACAGGGTTTCTCCAGTGACCACATTTCAGGAGCTACTTTGGAGCGATGGGGTTTTCATGAGCCCAGCGTTTGCCCTGGGCCCGGAAATGCAGTGTCTGCTCGCCGGCACGTGGCTGGCTGCTGCAGGAGGAGCTGCTGCTGGGGTGTGGGGCCTGGCCTAATGTCCCCTGTGGGCTGTCGCTGTGGTTCTGCAGAAGCTCAGCATGGCCTTGCAGGCTGCAGCTCCCTCCTGGCTGGCTGGTGTGCGTGGATCCCCTTGGAATGCCAGGAAGCCTTTTCCTTTTGGAAACTGCCCCTCCTTCTCTCACAGGTCCCCTTTTGTGTCCGTGCTTCCTGTCTTGAGGCAGCAACCAGTGGAGCTGCCTCAAGACACATTCACATTGTGAGACCTCCTCTGTGCCGAGCAGGGCCCTGTGGGTGACACGCTCCCCCTATGTCACACAGCTAGTGGGTGGCCCATATTCGTAATGAAAACCTGCCATAGCCCTGGCCTTTTGAGGCGTGTCCCCTCCAAGGCAGTGATCTCCAAAGGCAGCATGAGAACACGTAGCACAGCAGCAGGAGCCGAGTGAAATGCTTGCTAAGGGAGAGCGTGTCCCCTGCAGCCTGGGGGGCTCTCCCATGGCTTCTGCCCTCCCACCAGCACGTGTGGCCAAGAATCCGTCAGCAGCCGCCCCTCATGCCTGGTGCACCTGTGGAGCATTTTGCCACCACATGTCATGTGAGTCGCAGCCTGCCTGAAACTGCGCTGTCTCTGCTGGGGCTTCAGCCTCGGTTTCCTTAGCTGGTTCTCCATCTCCCCACCTGCTGCTTCCCGTGTCCTCATCTGCCTGGTGATCTTCCTCACCTTCTTCCTTCCAGAGGATTCAGGGCCCCTCTGGAGCAGCTCACCGGCTCTGGGTCAGCTGCCTAACAACAGGAACCAAGAGGCTGACCCCAGACGCTCTTCTGCCAGTTTCTTCCAGTCCTTGGCCTCATCAGTGTCAGACACAGAGTGTGCCCTGGCTGGCCTCAGATGTCCTGTTACTGGATTGGTTCTCCAGAGCTAGGCTATGTTTTCGACTCCTTTTCCCCATCAGTCTGCTAAGCAGCATGGAGGATCTCTCTCTGAGCCTCAGTCCTTTCATCTGTAAAATGGAGTTACTTCATTACCTACCTTAGAACATTATTGAAAGACTCAGAAGCTTGAGACTGGTAAAGTGGGCCATGGACAGTAGAAAAGTTATAGGGAAAACAGGCAACTGTGGCTCACCTAGTCATTCACCAAACGCGGATGTGCACCTGCTACCTGTTGGCCTGGGCTGGAGGCAGGAGATGTAGGGAGGAAAGACATATCCTGTCCTGAGCAGCTCACAGATTCAAAGGGAGGGAGAGAAGAGGGGAAGGTAGACAGGAGAGTCACAGACACACACATTTTCTCAAATCAGACAAAGAGCATTTAGCTCTCTAGTCTAATGTGGTATGTCAGCTGAACAAAATTCAGAATGATCTCCTCAAACCAAATGCTGGGATGTGCTAATTTGTTCTCTACCCCTGACTTCCCCGCACCAAGCCCCTGGGGAAGCAGCCTGCAGCTGTGGACGGGAGATCGGCATCCCTGCCCAAAGAGAATTCATCCCCGTCATGAAAACAGTACAGACAAAGGGAATCGTTCTCTTCCCTTTATGGCCGGGAACCAGCTCTGTAAATTCATGGTTTCCAAAAATGTCAAAAGATGATCACAGAGGTAAGATCAGAAATCTTCAAAAGCAGGAAGCAAAAGGCAGCCCAGCGCAGGCAGCTGAGGCTCCTGCTACCCACGCCTCTGGCCACGGCAGCACATCTGTGGCGCATCCCTAGAGGAAACTTGAAATCCAAGCCAGTTCCTGGAACGCTGGGCGGCACAGGCCTCCGCCTGGGTACTCGAGGTTGGGAGGGATACGGTGTTCATCATAGAAACCATGAGCTGTTTCATGTGAAGAACCCGGGCTGCATTAATCATTCCAAAGACCACACTGGCTTGATTGAGGTGAGCTGTTCCTTCCACCCCTTAATTCCTCCAGCTCTAACTAACCGCTGCAACTGTATTACAGAATATTTATTTCCCCAGATCTTTTTTTTTTTGCCTACACATCTATTATACTAAATAATTGAGTTCAAATTGTAAATACTTAAGAGAGTTCTTTCCTATTCAACAGTATTAAAGGATATGCCTGTTTCTCTGCTTCCACATAGCCAACAACACATTGCTTTGGGGCCACACATCTAAAACGCTTTTTAGATGATTTCTTTTATTGCCAAATAAACACATAAATATCCAGCTTTCTGGCTTCTCTTGGGAGAGTGGATGATCTGCAGCTGCGGCCTGCCTTCCATGTACCTTTCTCGTGGGTAGCTGGGCAGGCAGCCATGTGCCTGAGCACAGCCCAGGTCGCCCCCGTTCTCTGTGACCTGCTTCAGACATTTGCTAGTAACTACTCGGCTTCATTTGCCATTTACGGTTGACATCCATGGCCCAAGCAGTGAGGCCTTGTCCTATACTTTGTTTTGTGGCACAAGGGAGTCAGATTAGCTAGAAAAAGTAGTAACCTAGTCCTCTAACTGAACCACGGGAAGATAACTGCATGAACCACTCAGCAACACGTCTACTTACGACTGTCTCCTAGTCCGCTGTGCACGAATGGGAAGGAGCCGGGCAGGACTCCAGATGGCTGCAACGCCTCCGCTAGGTCCCCTGGGTAGGTATTTGCCAGCCCTTCACTGATAAACTGCAGCAAGCCAGGAAGACGGGGTCATCCCTCACCTCCCAGTCCTTCTGGTGAGAAAGGAGGGACCTTGCCACAGCAGCTACAGTTGACAGGAGAAGTTCCTCCACCTGAGCAAGGGTCAGATACAGATAGCCGACTCCTCCCCTTAAAGCCACCTAGCACCCCAGTCTCCCAGCAGATGCCGCCCTCCCTGCCTGGGAGCCTCAGGCTGTTCTCCTGCTCCTTTCTCGTCTTCGTGCCTTGCGTTAAGGCCGCAGCGGCTACACTTCAGCGGATGCAGGACATTTAGGTCTTGAGACCCTCTTCCTGCTGGTGCCCAGTCTCTCTCCATCCCTGCCTTCTCAAAAGGCATGAGAGATGATTCCCCGTGCCAGAGAGCTGGCCCCTTTATCCAGGCTAAAGATTCCACCAGACATACAGTAGGCGCACCAGGCATTCTCCATGATCAGCGGAGTGAAATCCCAAGCAAAGAGGCATACAGTGGTGAAACAGGACCAGGATCCCCGGTAAGCCTGGACACCCAAGGGCACAGGGAGTGCGTGGCCTGGCAAAGGCCTAGGTTACAAACTCAGACCAGCCACTGCCTAACCGCTTCCCACCACTCTGAGTACGTCCTTGTTGGTCGTTCCTGGACAGGCCGGGGTGGGGGTGCTCCTGGAACACAGTGGGTCTTCCACAGCTGCTCAATGATCCTGGGGAAAGAGAGAGCTGTGAAAGGGAGAGTCAAGATGGGGGCCAGCCAGAGGGCCACAGCCATAGCCTAATTCAGACTTGGGCATTGCCTATGCTAGACCCAGGACACAGACATGCATTCGGGGCGGTCTCATAGCACCCAGCACTCTGCCTTAGCTCTACGAAGAGCAAAGCCCGACTCCACAGAAGAGAGGGAGGTGCATTGCCTCTAAACCCAGGACCATGCAGGTGCAGGCTGCACAGGGAGACGCGTTTCAGCTCAGGAAGAAGGCAGGAGATGGGGGCCCCTCCACTCCTGAGCCACCCTTCCAAGCACCAGGGCACATGCCCTTGTGGCTGTGATGGGGTCAGTGCGGTTCGGTGGGCCTGGCTTTGCGACTTGAGGGCAGTCCCATAGCCCTCTGAGCCTCCATTTTCTCAGTTGACAAGTGGGATGATAGCAGCAGCCTCATGGGATTTGTGGGAAGAAAGAAAGGAAAGCCTGGGTAAAGCTGGCCCCGTCCTGGCGCAGAGCAGCCGCTGTCTCCCTGTCCGTCTCTCTGTCTCTGAGAAGTGCCCCATGATCCCCTCCCCTTATAGGCAGGGGTGGCAGGTGGGGCGTGGAGTGCAGAGAAGCAGAAAGGGGAATAAAGGAAAGCAGAAGCCGCCCTGACTAGCAGAGAAGCTGCTCGTCTGCTCCATGATGACTTTCTATTTTTAGGTGGCAGCGCTCTCTGTGACCTGCTTTGTAAATAGACGCTTTGCAGAAATAGATTGGGGTCATCCTGTGGGGGAGGGGGGTGAAAGAAGTGGGCAGGGGACCAAGGGGCACCAAGGGGCTTAACCCTCTTCTTTCTCCAAGATGAGAGCTGAGCCTTGAGACATGAGAGGCTGGAGGGCATCAGTTGTTGGATGAGGGTTACAGAGTTGCCGCGCAGGCCATGCCCGCTTTTCTGGGGCCATTTTGAGGGCATTTACTGCACAAAAGTTGTTTCCTCAGTTTTATCAGAATTGCAGTCAATTTAGCTAAAAAGAAAAGGAAGAGGGATCAGCTGGTCACAGCCAGCCCAGCATGATAAAAAGAGGATCAGCCCCAGATCCACGAGGAAGAGACAGGACCTAAGTTCAGGCGCATTTCCTTCAGGAGGTGCTGCCCTGGGTGCCCGTACACAGAGCGTGAGGTCTGAAGCCCTGACAGCTGGGAGCCATGGACCCGCTTGACTTCTGAGGATCTGACCCTCCAAGATTCTCGGGCTTGTCCGAGACCTGCAGCAGGAGAGCGCAGCATTGGGATGGAGGGCCCCTCCATCTGGCCACACAGCAGGGGCTGCGGTTGCTGCGCCTCCCAGGTGCCCTCTGACTCCCAGTGGGCATTGCAACCCAGCCGTGGCCCCTGGCACTTGCAGATGGCAAGTGAGGGCTGTGACAGGCACCACCTCTGGGGCAGGTCACTTATAGATGATGTGCCTTCTCTGCCCAGCTTCTCTCTGGGGGCACAAAGCTACCTCCTGCACCCCAGGAAGGGGCTGAACGGCTGCCAGGACTTCCCACAAACCCTCCTGGACCACGACACAAGCAGAAATAGCTCTTCAGAGGTGACCCTGGAGACAGAGGGCTTTTTATGTTTGGTTTTGCCTTTGGGATCGCCTGTTCTCACGAGTGCAGACTCCTGAGTCTGTGTAGCCCCCTACTATATTTTCCAGTTATGTGTCCTAAGAAAGTTCTAGATGAGCCATGTCCACCCTCTAAACCTCAGTTGTCTTGTGTGGAAAATGGAGAAATTGCTAGAAACCTGTTCCAATCCCTTGCACCTTGTGGCTCTGGGTTTCCCAGGACCACTCTGCTTCTGGCCCAAAGCCCTGGACAGGCACAGAGAGGACAGAGGAGGTAGGACCACCGGGTCGGTCGGGGCTGGCCCACCTCTCTGCCTAGTCACCAGTGGCCCTAGCGGCCCCTCCTCTCTGCCTTTCATTTCCTCCCTCCTTCTCCAGCCTCACGTTTCAGCGACAAAGCCAGGTAACCTACCCAGGCTCATTTCTCCAATAGAAAATCTAACAGACACTGCCAGTGTCCTACCGGATACCCTCTCAGCCACTTTTGAGAACACCGGAAGCTTCCGTGGACAACCCCTGCACACATTGGTGGCTTCCCACCTTGAGTACTGTGGTTCAGTCTGCCTCAAGAGTGTGCCCACGGAGTACCCCCCAGAAGTAATGCTCAGCCAGTGAGGGAGGGCACTGGTGGGTGGCTCTTGAATGCCCTGGGTGCCTTACCTCTTGCTGTGAGAAGTCAGAAGCATGTTCTGCCCCCACTTCTCAGAGGGACCCCAGTGGGACGAAGCCCCAGACTCCTGAGCAGTGACTTCACAGAAGCACATCCTCTCTCGGCCTCTGTCCTGTCCCCCAGCCTCCCCACTGCCCTACTGTGCTTCCCCAGATCACCTCCCAAGTAAACAGTTTGTATCCTCTCTTAGGGGCTGCTTTGGGAGAAACCCAAACTAATAGACAGAATGATAACCATACTCTAATCCCTAGAAGCCATAAACATGTTATGTCACCTGGCAAAGGGGCCAGTGTAGATATGATTGATAAGGATCGTGAGGTGGGGAAATTATTCCACATGATCCAGGCGGACCCCAATGTAATCACAGGGTCCTTCTAAGAGGAAGACAGGAGGGCCAAAGTCAGAGAGAGCAGATGTGAGGATGGGTCCCAGGAGTGGAGTGATGTGCTTTGGTGATGGAGGATGGGCCCATGAGCCAAGGAATGTGGGCGGCCTCTGGAAGCTGAAAGAGACAAGGAACAGAATCTCCCCTGAGGCCTCCAGAAAGGAACACAACCCACCCACAGCTTGGTTTTCGCTCAGTGACCTCTATACTGAACTTTTAACCTATATAACTTAGAGAAAATAAACTAGTGTTGCATTCAGACACTACGTATGTAGCAATTTGTTACAGGAGAAATACACAAAACTAAGACCAATGCACAAAGACAACTTGGACAGTCCTTCAAGTGTAAAGAGAAGAGCTCAAGTTTTGGAGCAAGGTGACCTGCTTTGAATTACCTGGCTTTGCTAACCAGCTGGAAGGCTTTAGGTGAATTCTGCAACCCTCTAACTCTTGATTCTCTGACCTGGATTTTCTGAGATATTTCTAAGGTTGTTTAAGAGAAAACTCAGCAAGAAGTGGGTAAGAGGAAGAAGCCAGGGCAATTTGTTTTTCATTTCGCTTAAATGCCAGCAACATTTTTCATTCTGTGTAGAGAAAACATACCATTTCATTGCCTCTGAGGAGAAATATATTGCTCCTGTTAGTTATGTAGCTGAATTCAGAGAAGTTGGTGGATTTTTATCATTTGTGTTTACTTTTTGCTTTGTCTCGCCCCTCATAAAAGGATTTGGGGATGCTTTCCAGCAATGTGTGCCTGCTATACATAAGGATGAAAGGAATAGGTGAGAACGTATGGGGAAAAAGCAACTGGGTTTGAGGAAATGAGATACAGGCAGAGGAAGGTGTGATTGGAGGGCACCATGCATACCATAAGGCCTAAAATGGTCCCCTGAGCATCCCGGCAGCCAAGGCAAAAAGGACTGAGGATAACTGCAAGGTTCGAGTGTCCAGAAGACACATCCTTTAGGGTGTGTGGAAGAACCCACAGGAGCATCCTAGCAGCCTTAGGAGGCAGGGGCTGGAGGGAGGGTCAAAGGCAAAGGGCAGGAAGGTGGAACCCAGGAAACTTCCTGGAAGAGGCAGTGCATGCTTCATCTTGCAGAGGAGAGTCAGAGGTTAGAGGAAGAATGAAGGACAGTCCAGACAATGAGAGCAGCATGACCCATGCCTGGTGAAGAAACGGAGAGTGTGTGCAGGGCATGCAAGCAGGCCATGCTTCATGGGAAGGGTGGGGCTGAGGCTGGGAGGAAGGGAGGGCTCCATCAAGAAGTTCTGCAACACTCTGGTGCCTGGCTGAGGAGCTACAACTTGGCTTTGTGGACAGTGAAGGGCCCTTAGGGGTTTGGCTTGGAGATGCAACATCATGAAATCCACATTTTAGAAGGAGCCAGCTGCTATGTGGAGGGGATCACTGCAGCTGGAGGCAGCTCAGGGCTCTCACAGCAGTCCTTGGAGACAGAACACATTTGTCGAATCTTCAGCTTGCTGCCCAGGCGGTGTGGGGAATTGTCCAAGGGATGTGCAGGAAGAATAGAGATGCAAGGACTGGCACAAGTCCGTGAAGCCAGCGTTCGTCCCTGACGCCACTCATCAGCCCTCCTGACTCACCTGCTTTCTACGGCCCCAACCCAAGGTAGCAGTTGAAGCCCAAAGCATATTCCCAGCAATATGGAGGCCACCATTTCGAGCTGCAGTTGGCCCCCAAAGCCCGGGCTACCCTCAAACCCTAAACCACCTCATGCCTGGGAAGCTCCATCCATAGGAGCACCTGCTCCCTGTGGCCAGAGAAGTAGCTCCCCTCTCTCCCTCCTGTCTCCACAGGATGACCAGAGGTGCTTTTCCAAGAAAGGCCAACCTGCACCAGCCGGCCTGACTCACTCTAGGCACTCCTTCCCCTTCTTCTCAGTCCCCATCAGCCCTGGCCCCAGCCTGCCTCTCAGCCTCCACCCCACGCCTGGAATGCTGCCAACCAAGGAAGGTAGGTGATCAGGTCCTAAACAGGAGATGAGCACGCTCGGCCTGCTGGTCCTTCCGAAGCAAGCATGGGCTGGGGCCAGGATCTAGCTTATCTCTAGGACTCTGCAAGCAGATCTTTTCACTCTCCCAACTGATGACTGCTGCCATGACCTAGCCAGTTCTGGCACCCAAAACAAAGGCAGCTTGTGATGAAGAGCACAGGCTCCAGAATGGGACTCTAACCCCTGCTTTATCTCGGGGCTATCCACATTGCCTTGGGCAGGTTATGCCACTTCTGTGTCCTCTCAGCATGGCAGGTTGCAAAATTGCAGCTCAATCAGATTTGGTGTGAGGATCAAATGAGAGAACAGGGGAGAGATCTCGGCCCTGAACCTGATTCTCCAGCCGGATCCATGCCAGCTGCTGTTATCACAATCATTTCCTTATCTGTTTAGCTGCTATGAGAGCTGTGGTGAGGGCTAAGTGGAAGCACCCTGGGGACCCCAGAAGGGGAAGGAAGGAGAGTTGAAGTCTCAGGGGATCAGCAGTGTGCCCAGCACTTTGTGTTGGTTGAGATGGGACAGGCTTGCTGGACTCTCACTTTACAGTGCTGGTTTTGGAGATTTGTATCGGTTAGAAGCCTTTTATTTCCAAGTCTCAGAACAACCCGGAACACGCTGGCTCTCAGCCAAAGGGAATTATTGATTCAAGTAAGCCAAAAAGTCCAGAGGATAAAGCTAGCTTGTCTCTTAAATCTGGTCCCTTGGGGCTGGTGCCATTCCTGGACCAACTCCTCTCTTCTGATCTCAAGACAGCCAAGACTCCTTCCAGGTGAGATCTAGTCACCCTTACCCAACCAAGACTCTGTGGTCCATTCTGATTGAACAGATTTGAGTCACATGCCCCAGCAAGACTCTGTGATGCACTCTGATTGTACAGAATTGGGTCACATGCCAGACCCCAACCAATCACTGTAGTTAGAGACCCTTACCAACCAGGACTCTGTGATACAGTCTGATTGAACAGCCTTCAGTCACTTGACCCAGCCAGGACTCTGGGATGTGTTCTAATTGGACAGACTTCAGTCACATGCCCCAACAAGATTCTGATGCACTCTGGACAGACCTGAGTCACTGTGATAGTCCACCAACAAATTGCTATAGCCAGAGAATTAAGATTGTGAGGAGCTCCAGAGGTCATGTTCTCCAGCCCTGGATCTGAGGCTGAGGTGAGGATCACTTGTACACTAGCAGCAGAAATGGGGCACAGATACCCCTCTGGTTGTGGGCTGGAGTTACCAGGAAAAGCTTGGTGGAGGCCATGGATTTCTGAAAAAGGCAAGGTTAAAACTGACCCAAAGGCTAACAGGGAGAGAACATTGCAAACGGATCTTGAAATCACACCCCTTTCTCAAAATCAGTGCAGCCCATCTGAGAGTCTGGTAATTTGGTGCCTCTAGGCTAAGGTTGCCAGATTTAGCAAGTAAAAATATAACATGCACGGTTCAATTTGAATTTCAGATAAGCAACAAATAAATCTTTATGTATAAGCATGTCCTTTGCCATATTTGGGACATGTTTTACAAAAAGAAATAATTCATCATTTAAAACTCAGATTTAACTGGATGTGCTATATTTCACCAGACAACCCTCCAATCTGGGCTCTCCCTTTGTATTCTCAATCCCTTTAAAGAGAGAGTAGACTTGTTCTGTGTGAATGCAGATAGAACTCACACCCCCTGGCATCATCCCTCAGAAGGGAGATTTTCCAGCTCAGTGTAATGTCAGTATCATAAGCAGCTTCCAGCAGTCAGAGCTGTCCCATGACACAGAAAGCCTCTCACAGTGGAACATTTCTCCCTGCACTGCAAATTCCCAGGAGCAGGGAGCTACCTGGCTTTTGTCAGCTGGGCAGAGCCCATCTGTTAGAAGACCCTGTGTGCTGGAATCCTCTCTCTTTTCTCATCTCTGATTGGGACCAGAGGAAAGCAGTTACTTTGGAGAGTGTGTCATCCTTGTAAAACTAAACTCGCCCATGCAAGGAGTAGTGGGGAGGGGACTCTCTCAAGTTCCAAACTTGGGTCATGGGGAGGCAAAAGTGTTGGCAAATCCTTCTGGCCACATAGCTAAGTCACATGATCCTTTAACCAAGCTTATTAAAGAGAAGCCGACTTAGTTGCATGTGACGGAAAACTTCAAATCCTTGTTATTAAAACAACAGTTGGTTTCATTTATATACAAAAGATGTCCATCAATAAGTGAGATAATGTAGGGCTGATATGGTGACTCCACAGGACCATCAGATCCCAGCCTTTCTGTCCACTACCTGAAATGCAGGCTTTCATCTTCAAAGTCGCCTCACAGGCCAAGATGGCTGCTGGAGTTCCAGCCACGGCCTCCACATTCCATACCACAGCAGAAAAGACAGAAGAGGTACCCATCCCAGCTAAGTCATCTCCTCTTGTACAGTCTCCCTGGACGTCTGACACAACATTTTGTTTTACATCTTCTTGGCCAATACTTGGCAACCACTTCTAACTGCAAGGGAGGCTGAACAATATAGTCTTTTGATGGAGTACATAATCTGAAATAATACTTCATTAAGGAGGAAGAGAGAAGGAATGTCCCATGAACACAGCAGTCTCTGCTATAAGTAACAGAAGATGCCATTTTGATCACTCAACGGACTTCTGAGTTCTCAATTGTTCTGTGTTCTGCTATCTTGGATGAAGCAAGGTCTGTTTTTTTGGTTTGTTTATTTTTGAGACAGACTCTCGCTCTTGTTGCCCGGGTTGAAGTGCAACGGCGTGATCTTGGCTCACCGCAACCTCCACCTCCCGGGTTCAAGTGATTCTCCTGCCTCGCCTCTTGAGTAGCTGGGATTACAGGTGCCCGCCACCACACCCAGCTAATTTTTTGTATTTTTAGTAGAGAAGGGGTTTCATGATGTTGGTCAGGCTAGTCTCGAACTCCTGACCTCAGGCGATCCACCCGCCTCAGTGTCCCAAAGTGCAGGGATTACATGCATGAGCCACCTCGCCTGGCCTTTTTAAAAATTTTATTTTATTTTTATTTATTTATTTTTTATTGAAAGAGAGTCTCGCCCAGGATGGAGTGCAATGGTTAGATCTCAGCTCACTGTCAACCTCTGCCACCTGTGTTCAAGAAATTCTCTTGCTTCAGCCTCCCAAGCAGCCAGGATTACAGGTGCCCACCACCATACCTGGCTAATCTTTGTATTTTTAGTATAGATGGGTTTTTGCTATGTTGGCCAGGCTGTTCTCGAACTCCTGACCTCAAGTGATCTGCCTGCCTCAGCCTCCCAAAGTGCTGAAATTACAGTGTGAAATTACAGGGGTTTTATTTCAGTTCCCTGAACACCCAAGTGTTCAGTTAAGCTGCTCCCTCTGGCCCAGGAAGGGATTCTTGCTTTTACTGATGGTTGTACACGGCCAGCAGCTTTCTAACCCTTTCTCCTAACAAAATATTACCAGTATGAAGAACTCATGAACTAAGAGCTGCTCCAGCTAAGACCATGCTCTAGGTCTTCACCAGGACCTCCTGTGCTGAGCCCTGGCAAACCCCAGTTCATAAGAAACAGAGTTGGAAAACCACTGAACCAGCCAAACTTGGAAACCCCTTCCTGCTCTGAGGTTCTACTACTCTTCGGGGTTGGTGACGACAAGGTTTCCTTTCTCCAAGGTGACCTCAGATACAGGCCTACCAGCTTTCTTGAAAATTCTATCATGGAGTGCTCTGCTTAGAGTTAGGGGATCCCTTAAGGATCAGCTTTGGATTTGGGGATTCACTATTGCCACATTTAATGTCATTGAAGGATAAGACTCCAGGGAGCTCAGGGCTCCCTCTCCTCACCCAGAGTCTGTATCAAGGCCAAGCCAAGCTGAGCACAGCACTGGGGGTGGGGTGGTATCTGGTATCTCTTCCTACTGTGAGAAGGGAAAGGACTCAAAGACACAGAATCAACCAGGCAGACATCTCCTGCCTGCCTGCCCTCTGGGCAGCCCTTATCTTCATGGCTTCCTCCAGCTTATAAGAAGGTGACCTCCTCCTCACCCCACATCTCTTGGAAACCAATTAGGAAGAGGATGAAGACTGGTATGTCCCTTTGTTTCTGCTCCTGAATGGTGTATTTTGGGTTCTACCTAATCCAGCCCTTGGGCGCTGGTCCAAGCCCTCATGGGAGGTCACAGCTGTCTTCGTCAGTTTCCCTTGATCCTGGGCATCTCAGTAGGCTAGGGAAAGAAGTGTATGGAGAATGGACTCGGGAATCCTGCCTTGGCCGTCTCTAATCTTTTTACCAGAAAAGACCCACCAGGTGCACCAGAGAAGAATCACTTCCTCCCATGCATGAACACTTCAGGAGAGTTCATCGTCGAGGGGTGTGGTCGCCTCCCCAGAGAGAGCCCCTCCTTCCCATCTCACTTGGCTGCTGCCTTGTCTCTGGGCACCTGTGCATCCTCAGGGCTGGGCACACTCACACACAACAGGTGCTTCCTGAACACTGGGAGAGCCGAGGCCTGGAAGGGGTGAATGGTTGGGGCCAGATAGTGAGCAGTGCATTTGCTGTGAATGACAGATGCCCATGAAGGAATAATAAATTGCTTTGGAAAAGATACTTGTGTCTTCTTTACTTATTTATGTGTTTATTCATTCATCATTTACATTCTGTCTACCTCTTGGAAAGGAGTTGGGAAGTTCTTACAATGTTAAAACACATATAAAAGAAGCCAAAAAAAAAATACACAAGGTAAGGATCATATAAAAGAAACTGGAAAAAATATATACGTATAGACTACCTGTGCCGAAGTCGTTTCTGCCTCTGAGCTATTAATTTAGCTCTGAGGTGCCTGGAGGTAAAGCAGGAAGGGAAGCACAGCCAGTCCCCTGGGCTGCTCAGCTTACCAGGTCGAGGAGCAATGACACTCGTTATCCCTCACCTCTTCTCTCCCTCACTCTGCCTCATGGTGTCTGCACCTGCAGCCTCCTCCTTGGCTCATGAGCATGGCGAGGATCATAACTTGGTCCACTCTTCAGCAGACATTAAATGCTCAGTCCAGCAGTTCTCAGCTGTTGTCACGATCAGCTAGGGGTGCACATGACTGGCAATAGTTTGCATATCAAAGCATATGAATTTATTTGCTTTGTTAAAATAATTAATAATGGCTTCAAGATCATCCCCAAAGCAGCTCTCAGAAGCAGCAGGGAAGGGAGGGGAAGTCCTAGCCTCTGCCAGGCCATTAGCCTGTGCCAGACCCTTCCTTTCAGCGTCACTGGGTGTCCTGGCACTGGAGAGCTGCCAGGATGGCCTCTTCCCAAAAGCACAGCTCCGTGTGACAAGGAGGGTGAGAATGGATGCCCCTATGTATCTGGGTGGGGAGAGAAGGAAGGGATGAGGAGCCGGTGAGGATCGTCGGCACCCTAAGCGATGATCTCCAAGTGGGGCAGGAATGACCTTCTCCCCTCAATGGGGTGCCAGCCACACGGCTGAAGGAAAAATATGGGAGCCATTAGGATGTCATGAAGATGGGGCAAAGGGTCGTGCAGTGAAGGGTAGGTGAGAGGAGTTTGCTGGATCTGTGGAGGCCAGGACTGCTTGCCAGTCAGGGGACCTGATTACCATGAAGACATGTGTGGGAGCAGGGATATTGCCCATTTTTGACCACAGCCTTTCCCCTTAGAAGTGACCATGCTAGCCTAGCACGGTGGCTCACGCCTGTAATCTCAGCACTTTGGGAGGCCAAGGTGGGCTGATCACCTGAGGTCAGGTGCTCGAGACCAGCCTGGCCAACATGGTGAAACCCCATCTCTACTAAAAATACAGAAGTTAGCCAGGTGTAGTGGCGGGTGCCTGTCGTCCCAGCTACTCAGGAGGCTGAGGCATGAGAATTGCTTGAACTTGGAAGGTGGAGATTGCAGTGAGCTGAGACAGCGTCATTGTACTTTAGCCTGGGTGACAGAGTGAGACTCTGTCTCAAAAACTAAAAAGATAAAGAATAAAAAGAAGCGACCATCCTGTCCCATCTTCACTGTAAGAATGCCACCTCTCTCCCACCTCTCCTCCTGGTTCTGCTTTTGCTTGCACACTTCTGATGATGGGGAGCTCACTGTCTCTCCGAGGCAGCTCATTCCTTCTTAGACAGCTCTGACAAGACAGTGTGAAAAGTGTTAAAACAGAGGTTGATGTGGGAGATCGGGAACCAGAGGAGAAGCTCACTTAATTCTGTTCCTTGCTAGACTGTGGGCAACTTGACCACCGGGAGTGGATGTCATTGATATTTACATCTCCAGCCCTGGGCACAGAGCTTGGCACACAGTACACGCTTACTATACACATGCAGATAGGAGTAAGCAGAGAGGAGAGAGAAAAAAAATCAGGAAAGACAGGATGGAAAAAATACTTGGCCAGGTGCTGCAGTGGCTTGTGCCCGTAAACCCAGTTCTTTGGGAGGCTGAGAAGGAGTGTCACTTGAGGCCAGGAGTTTGAGACCAGTCTGGGCAACATAATGCGCCCCTCATCTCATAAATAAATAAATAAGTAAAATCAGTACTTCCTCATATTGACCTACAGCCTGCTTTTCTGTTGCTTATACTCACTGGCCTTTGCTCTGTGCTTTACATCATGGAGAGCAGATACAACTGCCTCCCCAGAGGTGGTGGCTAGACTTTTGTGCACTGACACCATCCTCACTAGGTGGAGGTTGCCCTGCACTTCATGTCACTCTGATCCAGCCAAGCAAGCTGGTAGAAGGCCCCAACCGTCCCTCCCTGAGGGGCAGTGTACTGATGGCCTTGACCTCAGGTGGCGGTCACACATTCCCTGCTGTCTATGGATGTGAAGAATCGAGGACCATCCTAGTGAATCCCCTGAATCCCAGACACACGTATCCCTTCTGCGCCACATGGAGCCAACCCTAGCTTCTTGCGGTCATCAGGGTTGAGTGTCCTCACACCTGTAGTAACTCTTCTCTCTGCCTGCTGTCCACCAGCATAAGGCCCCAAAGTGGCCAGGCAGCAGGCACAGTGTCAGATTCAGGGTAAACCTTACCTGTGCCCTGGTGGGACCACCTTGCTCTGGGAACCACGACATTGAACCCAGCACATACTAGAGCTGCAGGGACAGGAAGGCCACGTTTTTGAGGAAGTTACCAGTAGTGATGCTGAGTGGACCAATTCTCCTTCCACATTCTGTTCCTAGAAGTGTGTACTCCAACTTCTGGCTCCGAATCCTGCACACTGACTGTGGGTTCACTGCAGCCCCAGGACACAGCCCTGGCCTGCTGTTGACTGAGCCAACATCTCAGCTGAGCCTTCTGCCTCTGGGTGATGTGGCTTTGGGGGGAACAGTAGATCCCATGGTCCTGCATGCATGATTGTACCACCTTGGCCTGTGAGTCACCTATCTGGTCCTGTGTGGTGTACAAACAAGCTGTCCCCATAGAGCCATGCCCAAGCTGCACATAAAAGAGCAAAACAAATGTTAAGTCACAGGTCAGCAAATGTATTCTGCGAAGGGCAAGGTAGTAAATATGTTAGGCTTTGCAGGATATACAGTTTCTGTCACAGCTACTCAAGTTGTCACTGCAGCATGACAGCAACCTTAACATATGGGCATGGCTTTATTTATTTTAATCAATAAAATAAAACCTTATTGATTAAAAACAAGTGAAGGTCCACATTTGGCCAAAGGGCTATAATTTGCCTACCACTGTGTTGAGCCACTGTGTTAGTGTGGTTTTTATGTTGCAGTCAGTGGCTGGAGCATCTGTCCCTCTCCCCACCTCCTTCATCTCAGATCCCCTCCTCATGGCAGTTCCTATCGTGCACTTCTTACTGCTGGCCAGTGAGGGACTCAATGCTAGAATCCCATCCTGAGCACTGCCTGGGTTCCCCGAAAGCATATTCCAAGACAGATGCAGTCACTGGCAGACTCAAGGGTGATCCTGGGAGGAGAAGTGCGGCCAGAGGGCGTGTGCACTATGGATGGAGAAAGCACTGCATGGACTGTCACTGAGCTGATGATGCTTGGAGCTGTGGGCGTGTTTCACAACTGTCGGGGCAGGCGGCTGGGCTGAGGCTGGGGCTGGGCCATGGATGCATACCCTCCAGTGGGTGAAGGTGGCTCCAGGGATGTGAACTCCCCCGTACTCTGCACATCCCTGGGTCACACCCTGGACACACCCTGGGGTCAGACAAGCTGAAAGATGCAGCTGGCATAGGAACTGGGGTGCCGCCAGGAGACACTCAGCCCAGCTACAGTTGAAACTCTAGGCGAGCCACGGGTAGGGGTGGACGGCACAAAAAGCGTCCCCATCTGCAGTGGTTCTCAAACTTCAGCCGCATCAGAATCACCCTGAGGCTTGTTATAATGCAGATTCCTGGGCCCCACCCCCAGGGTTTCAGATTGATTAGGTGTGAGGGCCTGAGAATTTTCATTTCTAATGAACTCCCAAGCCATGCTGCTGGTGCTCGTCCAGGGTCAGTCTCTGGAGAAGACTGGATAGAGAGTGTGGTTGATGAATGGGCAGCTGCCAGTCTCTCTCGTACTTATCAAGTGGGCTATCCTTTGTGCCTGCTAGGGATGTGAGTCTGTGTGTCTGTGTGTGTGCGTGCACATGTGAGAGAAAGAGAGGGAGAAAGAGAAGAGGACTGACACAGCCTGGTGTATCTATTACTAACTAGAAGTGTGATATTGCTAAAGTTTCCCTGCCTCCAGTCCTCTAAGTTTCCCCACCTGTAAAATAAGGCTGGACTGCATGATGGTCCAGGGCTCTTCCAGCTCTGTTTTGATAATTATTTACAAAAGGAAAGGACTCAAAACCAGGGTTCCCAGCATACTGAGACTCAAATGCACCTCCTTTTCCAACTTTTGCAATGGAATTATCTCCCAGAAATGTTTAAAGGTACTTAGAGGATAAAAAGAGGAAAGAGATGTAATGATTTGTCCCATGGAAGAAAATTCCCAGCAGGGTTTCCTATAGATAAGTGCTGCGCATTCCCACAGGGAGCTGCCACTCTCAAAATGCTAGTAGGGGAGGTCAAGGCTGGGGATCTGCTCAAAAGTAAACAGGATCAGAGGTTCTCAGGGCTGAAAGGCACTCTCAGGGCTCATCCCCTCAGGTTGGTTTCCAGTCCTCTCATAACCGAAATTCAGCAAGGCCAAACACCCTGTGCCCCTCTACAGTGGCTCAGCTGGGTGTTTTGCAAAAACTTGGGCATAGAATCCACACAGACCTGCTTTGAGTCCTGCCTCCCACACTCAGGGCTGAGTGGCCCTGCACAAGCCACTTGGATCTGCCTGATTCAGGGCCCTGCACGTGCATAACGGGAATCATGATGGAACCTCATGTGGAATTTACCCAAGAAGCATTTGTGGCATGCCTGAGTTCCTAGGAATCTAGGGAGAATTTCACCAAATAACATGGTGCGATTATTGTAACAATAATTATTTTGTCAGCAGTAACATGGTCTACAATAACTACAGTTACCAATTTTTATTATTGCTGATTTTCTACCCTAAATCTGCTATGAATTTCTCTGGAGCTGTTCCGTGAGGTTGATCTCCATCGTAGTATGGGAGGGGCCTTGCTATGTCACCTGGAGCAGGTCACCTCACATTTTTGAGCTTGTCTTTTCATGAGTCACAGGGTGGCTAATTATGTTTATTTGCAAGATTGATGTGAGAACAAAATACGAAGGCTGCTCACATGAGGACTTTTAATGCATCATCGGGCACCCCAGCAGAGAGGAAATGCAGACGGCAGTATGGCTGTATTTGCCACAGGCCCCTGCCTATGTAGGCACTACATTTTTTTTTTCTTTCTTAGATAAAACTTGTTCAGCCCTGACTATAAGCCAGGCAGTGGGCTAAGAGCTTTCCTTGAATTATTTCACTTGACCCTGATTAGTCTATGGGTTAAATATAATCATTATCATCATCTTGACACTTGTGAGGAAGCCAAGAACCCAGAACTGGCAAGTGGGGGGTGGGGAAGATTCACACTCAAGTCCTGCAGGACTCCCACCCCAGGCTTGTCGTGCACAGCAGGTCTGCTCCAGGGGCCCTGGACCAAAGAACCTTCTGTGTGCTCAGGGCAGAACAAAATGGATGGACTTGCCTCTCCTCGAGCAAGGCTCTCTCTCCTGCCCCATTCTCTCTGTAGCCACTGCTCTGTTTCCAGGTTGCGAAGATGAATGGGCTTGATTAGGCTGGGCTCAAGCCCCTTTCATCATCATCTGCACACCTTTCAGAAAGCCCTCTGCATTTTAAGAAGAACATACTTGGTGTCATGCAGCATTGTTCTGATTAGAAAGAACAGACCTGGCTGTAGAATCGATCCAGGAGTCGGGAGTCCTGCTGCTTTCAGGGCAGGGCCTCGGAGGGCAGGACAGCCAGTCTGTAATGATGATGGATGACCCAGCCTGCGGCACTGGGCTGAGGGGAGTCTTCAGGCTCTGAAGGTTCTTGTCTGTTCAATGAGATGCTGACTGCAGAGCTCCCTCCTCATGTGGCATCTGGAACTATGGTGGTATCTCAAAGTATCAGGAGCAAAGTTTCTGGATATGAGTGACTGTAGAAGAATCCTGGATTTCTTCTAGACTAGCAGTCATGCATCCACCTGTGCCAGTGAGATTATGGTCAGACATGGACACAGCCATGGCATGACCTGTGAGCAATGGTTATTTTTGAAGAAAAGGCTCAATTTTGTGAAACAGCAGCAGATGTGCCCCACAAGTGGGTGTGGACTTCCTCTGTTAGACCTGTACCCAGGTATGCCACCAGCTCGTGGGCTGTGGTCCTGTCCCTATGTCACTCAGCTAACTCTGCCCCTTTCCTAGGAACAGTGAGCATGAATGGAGTCCTTAAACTCTTAGCTCATTTAATCCTTGCAATAATTCCGTAAGGCAGATTATACTATTAGCCCATTGCACAGTTGAGGCAATGGAAGCAGAGATGATGTGTCAAAGGTTACTCAGCTGGTAAGTGGTTCAGAGTGGATTCAAGCCCAGGCCTCCCATTCTAATAGACACATTCTCTAGCCCCACCTGGGCTCCCAGGGCTTATTAGCTCAGGTGCCGCCAGCTCCAAGAAGACATCTTGCACCTGCCAATGAAGTGGTCGTGCCTTGATTCCTGTTTTCCCCATTAGAATAACATGAGGCCCTTCTGTATCTGCCTCTCACATTAGACTTTCAGCTCCTCTTTTGAAAAAGCTGTGTCTGGTGCATCCCTGCTTTTCAAGCACCTGCACGGGGTCCTTGCCTGAGGCCTCCAGTGTTTATTGTGGCCTTGGGCTAGTTGCTCACATTCTTTCATCTGACTGTATTTGTCAAGGTCTTCCAGAGAGACAGGACCAGCATGATATAAATAGATATAAAAGACGGTATTTATCAGGGGAATTGGTCATACCATCGTGAAGGCTGAGAAGTCCCATGACCAGCAGTCTGCAAGCTGGAGAACCAGGAAAGCCAGTAGTGTTGCTCAGTGCAAATCTGAAAGCCTCAGAACCAGGGAAGCCTATATCATAACTCTCAGTCCAAGGCCAAAGGCCCGAGAATGGTGCTGAGGGAGTGAGTCCTGGAGACTAACAGCCAGAGAACCTGGAGTCCTGACATCCAAGGACGTGGGAAGAAGAAGGGCATCCCAGCTCTGGAAGACCGAGAGAAAGATCTACCCTTCCTCTGCCTTTTGGTTCCATCAGGGCTCCCGTGAGTTGGATGGTGCTGCCCCCACTGGGGGCAGATCTTTTTCTCTCAATCCACCAGCTCACTAGGCACCGCTTAATCCAGTGAATCAGACACCTGAGGTTGACTATCACACTGACCCTCAGGGGACGACGAGGGCCCAGAAGACGATGTTTGCAGAATCCTCAGCACATTGCAGGCAGCTCAGAGCTTGCCCAAGAGATGGACGATGTCCTTCCTAGCCCAGAGTTCCAGTTCCAGTTGATACCCCCAGGCTGGCATTGATGCGCACATCCCACAAGCATTCTCAGTGAGTGGGATCTCGCCAGAGCACTATTAAGTTATGGGAAATTCACAGTCCCCATCCTGAGCCTGGGCCTGGCTGGCATTCAATACATGTGCTATGAAGAGTTCCATGGGTGAAGGAGGGAATCCCTAAGTCAGTTGGCTGAGATGAGTTTTCTGCTCTTGAAGGCCCAATTCACACTGCACCATTTTAGTAAGCTCCAGCTGTTCACCGACCCAGTGTGAACAATACTGCTGAGAGTCCTGCGTGCTGGAGGCCCCAGCAAGGCTGTGCCCTTGCCCCATCCCTGGGTGAGTGGCTCTAGGGTCACAGCAAGAGAGGCCTGTATGTATGACCTTCCTTGACTATCACGACAACCGTGCATGAGAGATACCATTATTCTCTACTAGCATATTAGGACAATTAGGATCCTAGAGGTTAAGTGCTCTTTTGGAGGTCAGAATTGGGGTGCTGACCACTCCCGTTGGCCTTCATACCGGCTAATCCTCTCCAGCAGCCACTCTGCCATATGCTCTTCTCCACACAAACCCTCATTTGGAATTCCTGTTTCCACTGACCAATGGACTCTCGGAATGCAGGCCTCCTCTGTTCCTTTGAGGTCCACTCCCCGAGAACGATCTGCAGGAGAGGCGGCGCAGGGGTGACAGCTGGAAACAGTGTGTTTAAAGCACCCAGGCCAGTCCCTGGCACAAGTGGGCATTGCACACACGCAGGCCTTTAAATGCAATTGTGTGTGCAACAGGCCAGTTCTGTGACCTTGGGGCTGGCTCTTCACCTCTCTGGATCTCCATGTCCTCGTCTGTAAAATGCATGGGATTATACGACTCACGATTCCCTTCTGCCTCCAGCATTCCATGGGTATATCTATCCAGTGGTACGTAGCCATCCCTGTAACAACAGGGCAAGCAGGGTAGAGTAGAATTGCCATTGAGTAATTAGAATCGTTAGAATTGGAAAATCATCGTCAAAGCATGGAAGCTGCTAGCAGAGTGTTCAGTCAATGATCTTCATTTATTGCTACAAATTGTGTCTGCATAGAAAATTGGCTAAGCCCCCTAACAGCTTAATACTTCTAGATCAGACGTTGACGAACAATGGTCTGCCCCCTAAACACCCCTCAGGCTGATTTTGTAAATGAAATTGCATTGGCCACATAGCCATGCCCATTTTCCTTCGTACTCCCCCTGCCTGCTTTTGTGTTACAAGTTGAGCAGTTGGAACAGACACCATGTTCCAAAGTTTAAAATACTATCTGGTCTTTTACAGATAAAGTTTATGGATATTTGTCTTAGAAGATGCCCAGGTAACTAAGCCAAATAAATATCTCCTATGTAAGACTGTGTCTTCTTGGCCTAGCCTTCATGATGTCTTCTGAGATTCTTCTACACGTACCTGAAAAGTTTCAGGTGTAACGACGTACATACTTGCAGTTCCTTGAACACTGAGATCTTTGCACCTCCTTGCCTTTGCCTGCACTGTTTCCCCTGTTGTAAAGGCCATTCCTTTCAGCCTTCCCCAGGTCTCCTCCTATTTGATCTCCTCTCTGAACCTTCACTCAAATTGCCTGGGCCATTTTGAACCCTGGAGCCCACTGTGCTCATATTTCTCTGGCATTTAATGTCCTGCATTCTTTGTGGAATCACTTGTCTCTCTCTTCCATTGGACTGTGTGCTCCTGAAGACCAGGACCTTGTCTTTGTGGGTCACTGAAAATTTCCCATGCCCCAAGCAGTGTCTAGTGTGTGGTAAGTGCTCAGTAAAGCTGATTGAATGTATGACTAATGATATCCCGCCCAGATGGGAGCACTTGATTAATTCTAATGTCTGTCAGTGCTTAAGTAGGAGCCTCACAAAGACCTTGCTATCCTTTTAAAAAGTTAAAACTATGATTGCCAGCAGGTTGATACACACCTGAATAGCATTTCTAAGCAAATGATGGGCATCTGTGACAACTGCATTATACAATTGTGCAGTGTGGAGAATTGGAAATAGCCTGGCCTTTGTCTGGCATCAGGAGGACCTGGGTGTATACCCAGAAGCAGGAATCTTAGGGGCCATCTTAGAAGTGTGTCTATACCACAGGAAGGAAAGAAGAAGGCTCCCAGTTAATTCCAAGAAAGACTATAGTGTTTTTCCCCAATAACTCCTGACATCTAAGTTCTTAAATCTTTAAGAATGTTAGAATCTTAGAATAAAAAAGAGCTTATAAGGTTTTTAGTATTTCTAAGTGGTGCCATTTATTTGCTCCTTCTCAGCTCCATGAAAGATCAATCCTGGCTAACAACTTCCTCCTGGCTCCATTCATGTGAATATACTCATCTCTCCTGCCCAAGAGTAACTATTATTGTGTGTGTGTGTATTTGTGTGTGTGTGTGTGTGTGAATCATCCTTTTGCTTTAGTTTATATTTCTAGCAACTTATTTATGTCTCCAAACAATATATTGCTTAATTTTGCCTTTCTAGAACCTTTACATAAATGTGATAATATGAGATATATTCTTCAGTAATTTGCTGCTTTCACTCGACAACGTGCATTTGAGGTTCATTTGAGTGGACATATTTAGCTATCATATCATCATTTTCTCACCCAACATTCAATTATCTCAATAAATCATAATGTGTTTATCTTTTAAAAATAAAGGTAGTCTTGCTATCTATAATTTCCATGCAGAACTTTCTTGGGGATAAACGAAGTGACTCTGGGCATGGTCAGGGGCTGGTCAAGAATTCGGGATTCAGTCTCCTTGCTGTTTCTTGCTTGATGACATCAATCTCATCAGGGGCATGCTGAACAATTTATTTGCCCAAGTAAAAAAGAAGTGATTATTTTAAAAAGAAGAAGAAGAAGAAGAAGAAGAAATAATAGCCCATTTGAATCTCTGAATGTCTATGAATTATGGGCTGACAGATCATCAGCCCAAGTGGTGCCCCAAATGCACTCAACTGCTTCTATTCTGAGCTCTCTATGTCTTGGAGAGTCTTAGAATTTTGTGCAAACACTTGGAAAAAGCTCAGAGAAGGGTTCACAACATGTAAATAGAAGATGAAAACTGTCCTTGGAAGAATTCCATGGAGAATTTGTTTCCATCATCATGCTGCCCCATTTATTCTCATATTATTCTCTCCTATTTCATTCCGGTCTGTGTTTTGTTTTTTTGTAATGCACAAATCTTGACTTTTTCTCTAAGAATGCCCACGTGACTCCCCACCCAGACATGCCAAGGGCTGTCCTCTGAGACCCTCACCGTTGCTCATCTCTTCTGGAAATTTACTTTAGAACTAGAGTGGCTGCCATGGAGTCCCCCTTTCTTATGTCAGCAGTGGTTTCAATACCTCATCATCAAATTGATGACTGACTGTGAGGTGTGGAGTTGGGGCAGGTAGAGAGAAACTAATCAAATGCTGGTTGTTTGGAAATGTAGGAAAAAAAGCACACCAGCAGAAATGGCCAAGGCACATGTGGGAATAGACTTTTTTTTTATTCTTTCTTTTGCTTAGCTCTGGCTTGAATTTCCAAACTCACTTTTCCATTTCAATCTCAATGTTAGTTGCAACATACAGGTTATAAGGAACTAAGGGGAGAGAAAGTCAATGTTCAGTCAGCTTTCTGTGTGTACTTGTGCTTTTATTTTAAAAAATTTTAAGTGCACAAATAGAGGGGAAAATAAAAATGAGTTTGGATTTTTGTTTTGAGCATTGGACAAATATATTGATAATAAATGGAGATAATTATCAGTATTGTTTTATTGCTCATGCTGGGAAAGTCAGACTTAGGGTTTTACTACTATTTAAATCATTTTGGTTGAACCATATGAAAATGTTGGTTTTATACGTTAAGATGACCTAGCATTGGCATTTTTATATGATTAAAACTAATATACATTAATTTGTGTGACTACCTGATTCATGTCTGTTTCCTGCACTGATCTGGGAGCTCCACAGGGACAGGAGCCATGTTCGTTTTTTATTTACTGGAACTACCAGGATGTCTAGCAAATAGTAAGTGCTATTAATTATGTCACTGAAAAAATGCAAAACGACTCAAGAAAGGAGCATCACAGACCTGTATGAGCTATGAGTAGGGGCCTCACCCATCTAGTTGAGGCTGGAGTTTGTGTGACGCCAAGTGTCAGAATGTCAGGATGAATGTGACAATGGCCATTGGGAGACTGGTGTCTCAGACAGAAAGAGGTCCCTGGTATCAGCATTTCAGAGGGACAAATGTGGGAGATTTCTGCAGGTGTTAGCAGGGCAGCTTCTTTAGGAAGCAGACTCAAAGATGGGCATGAGCATGCAGCAGTTTATTAGGGAGTCCTCTGGAGATCAGTTCCATGGGAGTAAGGATAGGAAGAAGGGTTGGACAGTGGGAGAAGTTGAGTGGAGCAGCCCCAAGAAGCCTTCAGCCAACCCCACCAGGAGCTCTGAGGCTGATATGGACCTTCAGAGTTGTCCTTAGGTAGAGGAAGGGGACTGTGCCTATGCCTGACCAATTATTGGATGTGAGCTGACCAAGATGGGCCATGACTTGGGTGAAGTAAGTAAGCACTCCCAGCAGCTGGGGAAATAAGTCCTTCCATTTGAAGGGGGATCTTGGTGCGTCACAGCATCCACTACAGGCATGAGACAGTGAGAGGCATGTGGAATGGATGGAAGAGAGGTACCTGCAGCCCACCATGTAAGTGCTGGGGCGAGTGGGAGGCCTGGACCCCAAGCAGTGTGAGGAATGCCTGCAGCTTCACAGGGACGTGAAAATCCAGAGGCTTTTGGGAGCATGGTAGCAAAGCTCAGTTGATGAAAATTCCAGGACTTACCTTTGCTCTGAGCAGGTTAAAATTGGTCAGAGTTGCAGTTCTAGCACTTCTGCAGGTGGGGAAAGTATTGGCTGTATTCCTACCCAAATCTCATCTTGAATTGTAGCTGAGAAGTTCTCTTTTGGTATTTTTTGGTAAAACCTCATTTCATACCAGGTAAGCGTACTATGAAACATGACAAAGTTACAATTCTGCATTTGCTTTCCATTATGAAAATAATATGTCTCCATTCAAGGAGATCAGAAAAATACAGAGAAGTAGAAAAATGGAAATCAGTTACAGACCCCCTAATCAGAGATAACTATGAACACTTGAAATTATTTTCTTCTTTTTGCTATTATTCGCCTCATAGTTATCTTTGTTGAGTTATAATCAAACTATTCTTGTAATTTTATATCTTGATTGTTTACTCTATCATCATAAGCCTTTTGTATTGGCTGTGTGTTCTTTCCTGGAGTGCCATAATTTGCCTATCCAATTTGTTTTTATATTCCTCCTATTATAAACAATGACATGTTAAAATTTTGTATGTCAATGTCCACATATTCATCTTTCATTACATTACTAGAAAAGCTTTCTAATATGGAATAACTTGATTAAAATATAGGAATATGTATTAGTTTATTCTCATGCTGCTGATAAAGACATACCTGAGACTGGATAATTTAAAGAAAAAGAGGTTTAGTGGACTCCCACATGGCTGGGGAGGCCTCACAATCATGGCAGAAGGCAAAAGGCATGTCTTACATGGCAGCAGAAAAAACAGAATGAAAGCCAAGCAGCAAGATTTCCCCTTATAAAACCATCAGATCTCATGAGACTTTTCATCACCATGATAACAGTATGGGAAAAACCACCTCCATGATTCAGCTGTCTCCCACTGGCTCCTTCCTACAACATGTGGGAATTATTGGAGCTACAATTCAAGATGAGATTTGGGTAGGGATACAGCCAAACCCTATCAATATTTCTACTGCCTTTGATTGGAAGAGGCTTTGCAACATACTGATTTATCTCCACTCGCAGCAGCACACGGAAGGAGGGCTCTGGTTGGCATCACACGGGCTCTGCCTCATGGTATTTTCTGCCTTTCTCCCAGGCACTCATCAAAATTCTCACCATCTCACAAAGCTCAGGTCTTGACTTCCCTGTCTCCTGCAAAGTGAATTGGTCTAGACCTTCCCTAGGACACCTATCTATCAACTTTGCCCGACTTCTTCACTGCCCATTCCCTGGTCCCTGTCCTATGGCAACAAAGAATAAGCATGTGCAGGTTTTGGTCTTTACATTGCTCACCACCCATGGGGGAGAACCATACACAGAATATATGACAATGTTCTTAGTTGCCTTCCTGTATTAGTGAAGTTACTTTCCAAGATCTAACTATCAAAATAATGGAATAAACATTTTCCTCGGTTTCTTAAATAGCCGACATAATATTATTCATGGAAGTTTAGTGTGTGTGTGTGTGTGTGTGTGTGTGTATGTGTGTGTGTGTGTGTGTGTGTGTGAGATACATTCCATGCAATCCTGAAGACCAGATGGTGTTCAGAAAAGCTGTGTGGGATAAATAAAGGAATGAATAAGTGAATACTGTTGGGTGATTACTATTTTATACAAATTTTTTAAAGATTTGCTTATATATTTACCAATGTAGTTGCTCATTCTCTTTTCTGAAATCTTTTGAGCCTTCAGAGGATGATTTTTCCTCTGCTCCTTTCAGTATTTTTTGCAGTGAGAGGCTGTGGGTCACAAATATTCTCAGTTGATAATTGTCTTTCATTGTGCCCTACATCTATATAGATTGTTTTGCAGAATGTACAATTCTAAGTTGACATTTATTTTTTCTTCACACATTGGAGACATTTTACTGTTTTCTGGCTTTGACTGTTGTTATTGGAAATCAGTTTCACATCTATGGTTATTCCTTTAGAGGTAATCTGTCTTCTGTCTCTGGATGCTTTTAGGATGTTTTCTTGCTTTTTGATATTGTTCAGTTTCTTAATGATTGTGATGGTCTATTTGTGATGTGTTGGGTCTCCCGAATCCTGACCTGTCTTTCATCGTGTCAAGAAAATTCTTTGAAACGTCCTTTTCACATGTTACCTCTTTGCCATTTTCATCATTTGGAAATTTGGTCATAAAATTACAAGCCTTTTCACACAAACAATAAACAACTATTGTTTTTTATTGCTACTTGATTGTACATATTTATGGGATATATATGATATTTTGATAGAGGCATACAATGTGTAATAATCAAAGCAAGAGAATAAAGATATTCATCACTTCACACTTTTGTCATTTCCTTTGTGTTGAGGACATTTTAAATTTTCTCTTCTAGCTATTTTGAAATACACAATAAATTATTAACTATAGTTACACTACTGTGCTATTGAACACTAGAACTCATTTCTTCTACCTACCTGTATTTTTGTACACACAAACCAACCTCATTCTTCTCAGCCTCTTGTAACTATCATTCTACTCTCTACATCCAGGAGATCAACTTTTTAGCTCCCACATATAGGCGAAAATATGTGATATTTGTCTTTCTGTGCCTGGCTTATTTGATTTCTGGTTTCATCCATATTGCTGTAAATGACAGGACTTCATTTTTGTGAATAAATAGTATTGTATTGTGTATATATGCCACATTTTCTTTACCCATGTATCCATCGATGTACAGTTAGGTTTAGTTTTTTGAGGACTCTCCACCCCATTTTCCACAGTGACTGCACTAACTACATTTCCATTATCAGGGTACTAGTGTTCCCTTTTCTCTGCATCCTTGCCAGCATCTCTTCATTTTTGTCTTTTTGATAATAGCCAGTTCAACTGTGGTGGGATGATATCTCAGTGTGGTTTTGGTTTGCATTTCCCTCATAATTAGTGATATTAAGCATTTTTTTCATACGCCTATTGGCCATTTGCATGTCTTCTTTTGAGAAATGTCTATTCAAATCATTTGCCTATTTCTTAAAATATTGTTTCTTTTTTTTGCTATTGAGTTGTTTGACTTTTTAATATATTCTTGTTATTAATCCCTTTTTCAGTAGTTTGCAAATATTTTCTCCCACTCAGTGGGAGAAATCTCTTCACTCTGTTGACTGTTTCCTTTGCTGTGCAGAAGGTTTTTAGCTTGATGTAATTCCATTTGCCTATTTTTGATGTGGTTGCCTGTGCTTTTGAGATCTTACCAAAAAAATCTTTGCCCATACCAATGTCCTGAAGCATTTCCCCAATGGTTTTTTTTCACTAGTTTGATAGTTTTAAGTCTTACATTTAAATCTTTAACCCATTTCAATTTGGTTTTTGTAGATGGCGAGAGATGGATGTTAAATTTGATTTTAGATATCCAAATTTAGATCAGATATCCAATTTTGCAAATAGATATCCAATTTTAAATGATTTGTGATTTAAATATAAATTAAATATAAATTTTTTAAATAATTAAAAAATTTTTATATTTTATTTACATTTTAAACGTAAATCATTGAATCTATATATCAGTTTTGTTATATGATAATTTTTATAATACTAATTCTTCCAATCCATGAACATGATATAACTTTCTATTTTTGGGTGATCTCTTTAATTACTTTCATCAGTATTTTATAGTTTTCCTTCTTGGTTAAATTTATTCCTAGGTATTTTATTATTTGTGGTAGTTATTGGAAATGAGATTGCTTTTCTCATTCATTTTTTCAGTAGTTTGCTGTTGACATATAGAAATACTACTGATTTTGTATGGCAATTTTGTATTTTGCAACTTTACTAAATTCACTCATCAGTTATAGGAGTTTTTTGGTGGAGCTTTTAAGGTATGTGTATATATATGTATAACTTCATCTGAAAACAGGAACAATTTGACTTATTACCTTTTGTTTAGTGAAAAGGTCATCTACACATACTGGCCCCCAAAATCTGAAGGTGCTGAGAAACCAAAAAACAAAACATTCAAATTCAGTTTGTCTGCAAAGTGTGTTTTATTTGGAAACTGGCTGACAGAAGCATGGTCTTGAGTTGCCACAAGACAAGTACATCACTGTGCGGTTACTGTGCAAACTCAAGGCTTGTATAGCATAGGAAAAGGTTAAACATGCTCCAGCAAGACAACTAAAGGCAGCCCTCCAGAACCGGCAAAATGCTATATGTGTAATAGCCTATAATTTGTGCACCAATACCAAGGCTGACACAGACTTACACTAAGCACAGTAAATAAAGTAGAAATCAGGAGGCTTTCACAGGACTGGGGCTATTCAGAAGTCAATGTGGCAGATTAGCATCCAAGATGGAGTTGCTTTTTTCTTCCCACTTTCCAGTTTGGATATACTTTATTTTTTCTCTTGCATAAATGTTCTGGGAAGAACTTCCAGTTCTATGTTGAATAAGAGTGGTAAGAGTAGGTATCCTTGCCCTGTTTTAGTGCTTAGAAGAAAAGCTTTCAGCTTTTTCCTATTCAGCATAATGTTAGTGGTAGGATTTTCACATATGGCCTTTATTGTGTTGGAAGTACACTCCTTTTTATACTTACTTTGTAGAGGGGTTTTATCATGATACAATGTTGAATTGTATCAGATATGTTTTCTGCATGTATTGAGATGATCATATGGTTTTTGTTCTGTTCTGTTGATGTGATGGAGTATGTTTATTAGTTTGTATATGTTGGACCATCCTTATATCCCTTGGGTAAGTCCCACTTTATCATGATGAATTATCTTTTCAATGTGCTGTTGATTCAGTTTGCTAGTATTGTGTTGAGGAGTTTTGCATCTATGTTCATCGGGGATATTGGCTTATAATTTTGTTGTTGTGTCCTTGTCTGGCTTTAGTATCAGAGTAATCCTGACCTCATATGATAAATTTGGAAAAGCTCCCTTCTCTTCAATTTTCAGGAAGATTTTGAGAATAACAGTCATTTGTTCTTATTTAACTGTTTGGTAAAATTTATCGGTGAAACCATCAGGTCCTGAGCTTTTCTTTGATTGAAGAGTTTTTGTTATTCATTTAATCTCATTACTCATTATTAGTCTGTTCAGCTTTTTTATTTCTTCTTGGTTCATTATTAATAGGTTTTATGTGTCCAGAAATTTATTCATTTCTGTTAGGTTTTCCCATTTGTTGGAGTATAGTTGTCTTCAACAGTATCTAATGATTCTTTGTCTTTCTGTGGTATCAGTATCCAACTGATACCACAGAAAGACAAAGAAAATGTCTCCTTTTCTTTCGTTCTAGTTTTATTCATGTGGGTCTTTTCTCTTTTTTTCTTGGTTAGCCCAAATAATGATTTGTTGATGTCATCATTTCAGAAAACTAACTTCTTGTTTTATTGATCTTTTATATTCTTTTGTCTCAATTTTATTTCTGCTCTTCTCCTTTTTTCTTTTTCCATAGGTTATTGGGGTACAGGTGATATTTGGTTACATGAGTAAGTTCTTCAGTGGTGATTGTGAGATGTTGGGGCATCCATCACTGAGCAGTACACACTGCACCCTATTTGTAGTCTCATTCCTCAAACTCCTCCCACTCTTCCCCCGAAGTCCCCAAAGTCCACTGTGTACAGCCACAGCCCCACAGGGTCGTGGGGTGTTCCCTATCACTGTGCTGAGGCACAGGATCTGAGAAATAAAGAGACAGGACACAGAAGGACTGGAAAAGAGCAGCTGGGCTTGGGAGGCCATGCCACCTATGAGCAGCGACAGGTGATGCCCGGAATGTCCAGGAGCATCGGTATTTATTGGGTACCAGATAGGGGGAAGAGTAGTGAGTGAGGTCATATTAAGGACAGTGATAGGGTCAAGATAATCATGTGCACAATAAACAAGGGTTCCACCCTCATTAGGTCACCTAGGCTAGAGGTGGGCAGTGCACAGCAAGAGGTTCACCCCCATTAGGTCACCAAGGCTAGGAGGTGGGTCGTGAGCAGTGAAGAGTGCAGTGTGCAATATCTCTTGTCTAGGGGCAGGCTACTTATAAGGAATTCTATAGGAGGATGCTCTTGAGTCAGCATAGTAGCAGAGCTGACCAGGTCTACAGCCACACTGGCAGCCTCCAGTGATTTCTATAGGAGGATGCTCTGAGCAGTACAGTAGCTAGAGAGCTGACAAGTTATACAGTCACCAAGGTGCAATTATACTGGAGGGGTTTTAAGCCTTCGGAGGCTCAAGGGATTGCAGGTTTGAGGGCAGCCTTCCACAAGAACTGGACGCAAGGTACTACAACTCCTTTTTCAAGAGGAGAGGCTCTTGCTGCAAGCCTGCCATACAGCAGGTATCTTTATGATACTGAATGCTGCTGCCTGGGCCATAGTCTTGTCCTGGTCTAACTGCTTTTCCCTTAAATCATGCTCTGCACCATGTCTGCTCTAGACATTGCTCTGACTATAAGCAAGATATGCTTATATATGTATAGCTGTTTATCCCTTAATTCATTCTCTGTACCATGTCTGCTCTAGGCATTTCTCTGACTAGGAACTAAGATATAATTATATATATGTGTATATATATTTATATATATGTATGGAAATAACTGAGTAGTAGGATATTCTTCAGACACTAATTGTATAAACTAATATATGATTATATATAAAGGATTATATGAAGGAAATAACTGATTGATAACACTATAAACTAAGATATTCTTCAGGCACTAATTGTGCCAGTGATCTACTTAGCTCTCCTTGCTCGGTGCCCAGATGGGGGGGCTATCCACACATTGTATTATTCTTATGCCTTTGTGTCCTCATAGCTTAGCTCCCACATTTCAGTGAGAACAATGTTTGGTTTTCCATTACTGAGTTACTTCACTTAGAATAATAGTCTCCAATCCCATCCAGGTTGTTTCAAATGCCATTACTTCATTCCTTTTTATGTCTGAGTTGTATTCCTTTGCATCTATGTACCACAGTTTCTTTATTCACTTCCTGATTGATGAGCATTTGGGTTGGTTCCACAAATTTGCAATTGCAAACTGCTGCTATAAACATGGATGGGCAAGTCTCTTTTTCTTATAATGACTTCTTATCCTCTGGGTAGATACCTAGTAGTGAGATTTCTGGATCAAATGGTAGTTCTACTTTTAGTTCTTTAAGGAATCTCAACACTGTTTTTCATAGTGGCTGTACTAGTTTACATTCCAATCAGCAGTGTAAAAGTGTTCTCTGATTACCACATCCATGCCAACATGTATTGTTTTTTGATTTTTTGATTATGGCCATTCTTGTAGGAGTAAAGTAGTATTGCATTGTGGTTTTGATTTGCATTTCCCTGATCATTAGTGATGTTGAGCATTGTTTAATGTTTGTTGGCCATTTGTGTATTTTTTAAAATAATTGTTTATTCATGTCTTTAAGTCCATTTTTTGAATGGGATTTTTTTTTTTTCTTGAGAATTTGTTTGAATTCGTTACAGATTCTGGATATTAGTCCTTTGTCAGATGTATAGATTGTGAAGATTTTCTCCCACTCTGTGGGTTGCCTGTTTACTCTGCTGACTGTTCTTTTTGCAGTGCAAAATCTCTTTAGTTTAATTCTCAGCTATTTATCTTTTATTTTTATTGCATTTGCTTTTGGATTCTTGGTCATGAAATCCTTACCTAAGCCAATGTCTAGAATGGTTTTTCCAATGTTACCTTCTAGAATTTTTATAGTTTTAGGTCTTAGATTTAAGTCCTTAATCCATCTTGAGTTGATTTTTGAATAAGGTGAGAGATGAGGATCCAGTTTCATTGTTCTACACATGGCTAGTCAATTATTCTGGCACCATTTGTTGAAAAGGGTGTCCTTTCCCTTCTTTATGTTTTTGTTTGCTTTGTTTATGATCAGTTGGCTGCATGTATGTGGGTTTATTTCAGGGTTCTCTATTCTGTTACATTGGTCTATGTGCCTGTTTTTATACCAGTATCATGTTGTTTTGATGACTATGGCCTTAAAACATAGTTTGAAACCAGATAGTGCAATGCCTCCAGCTTTGTTCTTTTTGCTTAGTCTTGCTATGGCTATGTGGGCTTTTTTGGTTTCATATGAATTTTAGAATTTTGTTTTCTAATTCTGTGAAAAATGGCAATATTTTGATGGAGATCATGATGAATTTGTAGATTGCTTTTGGCAGTATGGTCATTTCCACAATATTGATTCTACCCATTCATGAATAAGAGATGTGTTTCCATTTTTTTGTGTCATCTATAATTTCTTTCAGCAGTGTTTTTTAGTTTTACTTGGTTAGGTATATTCCTAAGTATGTTATATTTATATACTTTCAGCTATTGTAAAAGGGGCTGAATTTGATTTGATTCTCTACTTGGTCACTGTTGGTATATAAAAGACCTACTGATTTGTGTTTGTTTATCTTGTATCTGAAAACTTTGCTGATTCTTGTATCAGTTGTAGGAGCTTTCTGGAGAAGTCTTTAGGGTTTTTGAGGTAAACAATAATATCATCAGCAAACAGTGACAGTTTGACTTCTTCTTTACTGATTTGGATGCCCTTTATTTCTTTCTCTTGTCTGATTGCTCTGGCTAGGACTTCTAGTACTATGTTAAAGAGGAGTGGTGAGAGTGGGCATCCTTGTCTTGTTCCAGTTTTCAGAGAGAATGCTTTCAACTTTTCCCCATTCAGTATTACGTTGGCTGTGGGTTTGTCATAGATGGCTTTTATTACACTGAGGTATTTTTTTTTCTATATGCTATCTATTTCTTTGACTATTTCTCCATTCACTTCTTGTATTGTTTTTGGATTTCCTTGCATTGGGTTTCACCTTTCTCTGGTGCCTCCCTGATTAGCTTAATAACTAACCTCCTGAATTCTTTTTCAGGTAAATCAGGGATTTCTTCTCGGGTTGGATCCATTGCTGGTGAGCTAGTGTGAGTTTTTGGGCGTAAAAAAGAGCCTTGTTTTGTCATATTAACAGAGTCGGTTTACTGGTTCCTTCTTATTTCGGTAAGCTCCATCAGAGGGAAGGTCTAGGGCTGAAGGCTGTTATTCAGATTTTTTTGTCCCATGGGGTGTTCTCTTAATATAGTACTACTCTCCCTTCTTTCCTATGGATGTGGCTTCCTGTGAATCAAGCTGCAGTGGTTGTTATCTATCTTTTGGGTCTAGCCACCCAGGAAGTCTACCTGGCTCTGGGCTGTTACTAGGGGTTGTCTGCACAGAGTCCTGTGACATGAACTATCTATGGGTGTCTTGGCCATGGATACCAGCACCTGTTCCAGTGAAGGTGGAAGGGGGTGAAATGGACTCTGAGGGTTTTTAGCTTTTGTATTTTTGTGCTGTTGGCCTCCTGCTAGAAGGTGGCACTTTCCAAGATATATGCTCTTTGTCTTCAGGTACTAGGGTGGATAGGCAAGGCTCATCAGATGGGGACAGGGCTAAGCATGTCTGAGCTTAGATTGTTCTTGAGCAGGTATTGCTGCGGTGGCTGTGGGGGATGGGGTAAGGTTTCCAGGTCAACAGACTTGTGAACCTAGGAGGATTATGACTCCCTCTGCTTACTCATGTTCATTGTCAGGGAACTGGGGAAAAGCCAGGAGTCACAAGCATCACTAGCTCCCAAGAAAACTGAAGAGCTGGTCTCGCTCCCACCGTGCCCCTCCTAACAGCACTGAGTCTGTTTCTAGGCAATAGGTGAGCAGGGCTTGAGAACTTGTCCCAGGCTACCTGCTTCCCAGCTGCGAGAGAAAGGGCTTTGTTTTTTCCCCTGACTGTGGAGTCTGCATACAAGATTCGTACCTCCCCTGAGTTCTGGCCAGGAGGCTTCTTGCCCAGCTCAAATTGTTACAAAGTTCAGCTGGAGACTTTCTTCTCCCTGTGGCATTTTCCCTCACACCTCTGGCTGCCCTCTTGAAGGATATCTGTGGTGCTAGGCAGAAATGGCCTGCTTGGAGATCCCACAAGCTCCCAGGCGTTTCCTGCTGCTCCTCTACCCCGTATTTTGCTCAGCTCTCTAAATTGCTCAGCTCAAGGTAAGCTTGGAAACTTCTTCCACAAACTAGACCTTCCCCAGTGGGAGTGTGTGTTCAGGAGAGGAGGATCTCCCTTTCCCACTTTCGCAGTTGTAGCACTCACAGTATTTGGGGTGTTTCCCAGGTCCTGCAGGAGCAGTCCACCTCCTTCGGACAGTCTGTGGGTCCTCTCAGGATTCCTGGCTTCTTCTTGCAGTCATTCTGAAGATAAAATTCATAATGTGAGACTCCACATGCTGCTCTGTCAGTCCAAGTAGGAGCTGCAATCTAGTGCTGCCTTCCTTTTGCCATGATGATTCCCCTGCTCTGCTCTTTATTATTTCTTTCTTTTCTAATTTTGATTCTGTTTTCTTCTTGCTTTTTAAATTAATTAAGATAGATTTTAGATTGTTTATTTAACATTTTTCTACTCTTTTGATGTAGGTGTTTGTTTCTGTAAACTTCCCTCTTAATACTGCTTTTGCTCTCTATCCCATAGGTTTTGGTATGTTGTGTTTCTATTTTTATTTATTTCCAGGCATTTAAATTTTTTCTCCTTAATTTATTTGTTGATCCATTGATTGTTCAGGAGCAGTTGTTTAATTTTCATTTATTTGTACAGTTTTGAAAGTTACTCTAGTTTTTTTTTTCTACTCTTATTGTTTTCTAGTTTTATTACATTGTAGTCAGAAAAGATACTTGATATTATTTAAATTCTTTTACATTTGTCAAGACTTCTTTTGTGGCACAACATGTGGCCTATACTGGAGAACAGTCTATGTGCTGATGAAAAGAATCTGTTTTGCAGTTGGTGCATAAACTCTTCTGTCAATGTCTATTAGATTCATTTAGTCTAAAGTGTAGTTTAAATCTAATGTTTCTTTGTTGATTTTCTGTCCAGATGATCTGTTCAATACTGAGAGTGAGTTGTTGAAGTACTCAACTATTATGCATTGGACTTTGTCTCTTCCTTTAGATCTAATCATATTTGCTGTATATATCTGGGTGCTTCAGTATTGGACACATATATATTTACCATTATTATATCCTCTTTCTGAACTGATTCTTTTATCATTATGTAACAACCCTCTTGCCCTTTTTTTTCCACTTGTGTGGAATATTTTTTTCATTACTTTATTTTTAGTCCATATGTGTTTTTACAGATGGAGTTTCTTGGAGGCAGAATATTGTTGTGTCAGTTTTAAAAATCCATTCAGCTGTTCTATATCTTTTAATTTGAGAATTTAATTCATCTATGTTTAAGGTTATTATTGATAGTTAAAGACTTACTCTTCACTCCTGACATTTTGTTCATTATTTTTTGGTTGTTTTGTATATTCTTCCTTTCTTTCTTCTTCTCTTGTTGTTTATTATCATGGTTTGGTGGTTTTCTATAATGATAAGGTTTGATTCTTTTCTGTTTCTCCTTTTTGTATCTTCTTTGCCAGTGAGTTTTATACTTTTGCATGTTTTCATGATGATAATCTTTGTCTTTTTGCTTTACTTGAGCATTTCCCTTAAGGCCAGTCTAGTTGTGATGAATTCCCTCAGTTTTTGATTGTCTGGATGGATTTTGTTTCTCTTTCACTTCTGAAGAAGAATCTTTGTTGAGAATAGTACCCTTGGCTGCTTTTTTTTCTTTCAGTACTTCAAATATATCTTCCCTCTTTTTTTTTGCCTATAAGATTTCTTCTGAGAAATTTGATGTTAGTATCATCAGGAGTCATTTATATGTGACTTAATGCTTTTGTCTTGTGGTTTTTAAACTCTCTGTTTTGACTTACCATAATTAGACTATAATGTGCCACAGGGAGGAATATTTTGTGTTGAAACTACTTGCAGACTTTTGAGCTTCCTGATCTGGATGTTCATATCTCTCCTCAGGCTTAGGTTGTTTTCAGCTATCATGTCATTAAAAAAGTTTTCTATGGCTTTTTTAATCTCTTCTCCTTCTGGAATGTCTGTGATATGAACATTTGTTCACTTAATGATGTCTCATAAATCTTGTAGAATTTCTTCACTCTTTTTTATTCTAATTCTTTTTTTTCCTCTAATGGAGCAATTTCAAACCACATATTTTCAAGTTCATAGATTCTTTCTTTTGCTCAATAAAATCTTCTATTGAAACTCTGTTATATTTTTACTTCAATGAATTCTTCAGCTGTGAAATTTATGTCTAGTTCTTATTTATGATATCTCTCTGTTGAATTTCTTATTCATGTTGTTGAATATGAACAATATGAACAATATTCATATTTTGTTGAAATGTCTTATTTGTATTTTTGTATATCTTGTTGAGTTTCCTTATGTTAATTATTTTGAATTCCTTTTCTGGTAACTCATTGATTTTCCTTTTACTAGGGTCTACTACTAGAAAGTGATATTCTTTTGATAGTGTGATGCTTCTTTGCTTTTTCTTGTTTATTCTGTCCCTGCATTGATGCCTGTGCATCTGGTGGAACAACTACTTCTAAACTTTCTAGAGTGGCTTTTGTAGTGAAAAAATGTCACCTGCATTTGGGTCTTAGTGTGTTAGTTGGGAAGGGTATGGCGACTCTGTTTCTGGGTAGGTGCAATGGTACAATCTTCATGCCATTTTTTAATCTATGTTCAACATAGCAATAACTGTGGGCACCTCACTGCCTGTGGTAGCAGTGGTAGTGGCCTAGGTGTTTAATGTCCTCAGTGACAAGGGCTTTTAGAATTCTCCTATTCTTATTTTTCCCATAATGGGGAGACACAACTGAGGGGATCCTTCTTGATATCTGGCCTCATATGACCTAAAAGCAGCTGCCATGATTCTGTTTCAGGTGCAAGTGCTTGGAGTGGCTGTGGTGCCAGGATCCCAGTCTCAGATTCTCAGGAACCTATGCAGTGCCTGAGTTTTGGAGTGCAGGTTTTCTCTGTGGCACGGTTGAATATAGCTTGCCAGAAGCACTAGGATCTATGATTCTGAGATATCACCTAGCAGTTTGGGTCCAAGTAGTTGGATTGTAGCTATGATTCTACCTTGGCCCAACTCAAGGGAAGAAGGGTTGCTCTGGAAGTTTGAGCTTACCCAGGGTGCACAGTATGGCTGTAATTCAGTAGCCTGAGCTAATATGGCTGAGTAGCATCTAGGTCCTTTGGGATGAGACACTGCGTAGTAGTGACTCTAGACCCTGAGATAGTGGGGCTTGGCAATATCCCACACGTTATGAAACCAGGGAAAGCAGCAGAAAGTTTCCCAGAGTGGCCAAGCACAGCTGTCATTTGGACCCTGGAAGACAGGGAGCTGTATAGTGATGACTCAGCAGCTCAGACTCTAGAGTGCTAGTCCAGCTCCAGGGAAGCAGGGTGTCAGAGCTGTTTGGCTGTAGTCTGTGGTGTCTCAGCTCAGCTCAGCCACTGCTCTGTTTTCCTGAGATGCAGTTTACTGTGTCAGCTTAGCCCTAGGATGTGTAGCTGCTCAGGTCAGTGAAAGCACCAATTTCCCAGAAGGTGATATATGACTTCAGCTCAGGCCTGTGAGTGTGACTATACTGGATGGCCCAGATACTGTTTCCCTGCAATGCTGGGCTTTTCCAAGGCACCAATTCCTCAGGAGTTGGCGTGCAGTTTCAACTCAGGGCACTTAGGGGCAGGGCACAGCTACAGTTGGGAGAGGTAGATTGAGCTGTTTTGCCGTAGCACCATTTACCCAACAAGATCCAGCCCGATAGGGGTGAGAATGGGGTAAGTGAAGCAATTCCACCTCTACTTGGCCCCACGAGGAAGGGTGAAGCAATTGCTTACAGCTTGGCTTGCAGATGGGTGGCCACTGGGTGGGGTAGTTTGATGGCAGTTTAGTCTCAGAGATGAAGGGGCACCATGGCTACTCACCCCCAGCATAAGACACACTCCAGGAGTTCTTCTACTTCCTAGATGGTGTAGCACAATAGCAGTCTAAACCACATGAGTGGGGCACAGTGTCAGTTCCTTTACTGAGGGGACCACAGCTATGTGGCCTCCAGGCAGCTTCCTCATCTGGGCTTAGTGCCTGTGAGGACTGCGGGGACCCTAGTGGTGAGGTCTGAGATATCTGAGTTGCAGTTGGGGCTGCTGGGCTCCTCTTGCCTACCTTTCACTGTAGGGGGCAGTTCCTCCTGGTTCCCAGCTGATTCTGGTTGAGGGATGAGGTGGTGTAGTCCTGGTGTTTCCTTCTGTTCTCTGTGTGGCCATCTTGACTTTCTGTGCTCACCAGGGTTCCTGTTCCTCCTTTGACATACTCCAGTGCTCTCCTTTAGTTATTCTTATTAAAATGTCACTGTTTGTTCTTGTTGTCTTTGTGGAAGGGATGAGCACTGTGGGCTTCTAGTCAGCACTCTTGCTGATATCACTCTCCTCATTCATTCTAGTCTCCTTGAGTTTTAACCTTGTGTTTATATTTTTCCAGCTTGATGTCTGTATGCTACACTCATGGTAAATTTTTTTAGAATCTCTTTCATAAATTTTTCTTTTATCTGTAGCCAGTCTGCTCTTTAGCTTACACATTAAGTTTTAAATTTCAATTATTTTATTTTTATTTAGAGAAGTACTACTTTTCAGGTTTACTTGTTTATTTTTATCATCTCCTATTCCTTATTCATGTAGTTTCCTCTTTTTCATGTCTTTAAACAGTAAATGTGCCAATTTTATATTGCATGCCATTATTTACGCTTCTGATTCCACATTCACAGTGTCTCGTTTCCCTAAGTGTTTTGAGATTTTAAAAATATTGTAAACTCATTTTCCTTGGATATTTATCTGCAGGAATTCTTTGATTACTAGAAGGAAGTTGTATTCTTTCAGAAACAATTTGTATTTGCTTTACTTTAGAATAAATGTCAAACTTTGAGTCTATTACAGATCAAATATTTTTGTTCCCACCATATTCATATGTTGAAGTCCTAACTCTCAGTGTGAATGTATTTGAAGATAGGTCCTGTAGGGAGATGGTTAAGGTTAAATGAGGTCATAAGGCTGGGATTCTAACCTATTAGAATTTATAAAAAGAGGAAGAGACATAGAGCACTCTTTCTGCATGAATGCGCAGAAGAAAAGCCACGTGAGGACACAGGGAGAAGGTGCAGTCTTCAAGCAAGGAAGAGAGACGTCACCAGAAAGCAAGCTTGCTGGAACCTTGCTTTTGAATTTTCAGCCTCTAGCATTGTGAGAAAAACGAATGTTTATTGTTTAAACTGCTCAGTCTATGGTATTTTGTTGTGGCAGCTTGAGCAGACTAATACAGGGGCTTGTGAATGACACAGAGAGTAATAATTTTTTTCTGTAGATATGCATGACAGCTTGCTAGTGGCTATGAATTCTCAGGGAGGTATTGTTTCCCTCTACACAGTTTTGAAGTAGTGATGGGCAAATTTTCCTCTTGCTTCTATGCAGAGTATGTTTTCTGTTTTCTCTGCCCCTCTCCAGTTCACACTTATGAAGTAGATTCTAGTCCTTTGGGATTCTGGCTTCATTTAGAATCTCCTGTTGGACTCCCTACTGCTGGCCTGGTCCATTTTTATTCTCCTACGTGGAATGTGGTCATTAACATGGAGGCTCAGACGCACCAGGGCCCAGCAGACAGCCCAGGTGAAAGCAGACATCCCTCTGCTTCTCTCTCTGGCTTCCTTTTCCACTTTGACTTTTGGCCTCTGAGAATTGTTCGAATTTTTTTCCAAGTTTAGTAATGCATTGAAAACTGTTACAAAACTGAACTGAAAACATTATAAAAACTGTTCCCAACATTTGTAATTGTTGTCCAGTGAGAGGATAGTTTGGGTATTCAGTCTCCAACACTGCCATAGATGGAAGATCACTTAGCTCAGAACTATATCCAATCTATCTCCCTGGTGGGGAACTAGGGAGGGGAAGAAGCTGTCTGTTCTGTGGGGTGATAGTGAATGTGGCAGACAGGTACATGGATGTCCCCTATGAACTATACTTCCTGGAATTTGTTTCCTATCTGACATTGACTCTGAGTTTGGCCATATGGCTTGCTTTGGCTAATGGGACATTAGCAGCCATGATGCAAGCGAAGTCTTTAAAACTGTTCAGGTATTGGGGCTTTTCTTCTGGGAACCCAGTTCCCATGTTCTAAGGAAATCCAGGCTATGGACTGTCAAGAGAAGCCACGCGGGGTAGTTGTAGAAGATGAGACACCACACGGAGAGTCGGGTTAACAGAATATCCTAGACAAGCTCTCAGATGAATGCAGTGGCATGGATGAGCCACAGAGGCCTGTAGCACTACCCAGAAAACCCAGAAACAGAAACCCCCCTTGGCCCAGGGCCAGAAGTCATGAAACTGTGCCCCAAGCTACGAAGCTCTGGGCCAGGCACAGAGGGAGATTCGTGTGATGCATGTCTGTTTGGTTGTTGAGGAAGGATTATGGGAAATAGTGAATTGATGCTATTTTAAGGCACTAAGTTTTGGGAGAAATTTGCTATGCAGCATAAATAAACAGATGAGGATTGACCTGTGTCCCCTGTCTCCTCCAGGCTAGGGACACACACGTAGGAGAGTTAAATCAGACAGTCTGGTTGCAGAATTTCTGCCTTGGTTTTTCACTTCACATCCGCATGTTTCATGTAAGCGTGAAGGCTCTGTCACACATTCACTGGGGGATTTAGCGCAGCATTGTCCTTGCCCGAGGCCTCATTTTCTTCACTTCTGACATGAAGGGCTTGGGCCACCAGTTCCTTGAGTTCCTCAGGTCCTTTGCAAATCTAGCCTTCAGTGTTCTATGTATACTGAACACTGGTTTGGATCTGTCTTTCTACTAGGACCTCAGGGATATAAGAACAGAAATAAAAAGCACCACCTCTAGCCTTGTGAGGTTGAAATCCCAGTGGGGAACAAGCCTTATGTGCACATCCACTAGACTCACATAATGGCGCGGACTCCAGGAATGCCTTTCAGGTTCTGTTGCTTTTTCCTTTGGACTGCACCAGCAATCTGGCATAAGAGTTAGGCAATAGGTATCCACTACTTCCCTCGATCTGCCTCGATATTAGCTAGATTCTTGTTTTTTAAGAGACAAGGTCCTGCTTTGTTGCTTAAGCTGGCCTTGAACTCCTAGGCTCACATGATCCTTCTGCTCAGCCTCCTGAGTAGCTGGGACTACAGGTGTGTACCACTGTGCCCAGGCATAAGTTAAATTCTGTGATAAAAAGCAAAGGGAGTGGGCAGGGCTCTCTGAGATGGTGCTTTGCTCCTGAGACCTGTGCTGTGAGATAAAGTTAACTCTTAAACAGACAGGAAGTTTGCTCCAGACCACAGGACCCTGCACATAGAAAAGATTTGGTTGTCTTGGAACAGAAGGAAAGTCACTGTGGCTCTAGACTCAGTAAATGGGACTGGGGTAGAGTGAGGTCAGAGAGGCAGGTGGGACCTCACATCATGAAGGGTGTGATAAAAACCATGGGAAAGAGTCAGGACTTTTCTCTTGATGGTGATGAAAAACCAATGAAAAATAGCATGGTTAGTGTTTTGTCTTTGAAGATTACTAGTTGCTGCTGTGTAGAGACAAGCTTTAGGAAGGGAGGAGTGGGGGCTGGGATCAAGAGATTCAAAGGAAGGCAAGACAACCACAGAGGAGGGGCCTTATGCAGGCCTGAGAATCAGGTCAGTGTCCATCCCCTCATCAGTCAACTTCAGGCAGGCAAATGGAGCCTCCGCGAGGATTTCACCAAGGAGTTTAAAATGAGAATTAGGGTGTCTGTGGATGTGAGGGTACTGGGGAAGCCAGGTCTGGAAGGGGATGGCAGGGAGTCATCTTCTGGGGCTGGATAAGTTGGAGCTTGTGGGGAAGCTCCTATGCGGCCCCTATGCGGCCCCTAGACTGGGGTCACGGAGGGATAGTGGGTAGGAGGGCCATGGAAATGCTGCTGTGCGCAGTGTCCTCCCTCTGCTGACCACTGCCTCCATGGCCTCACTGCCAAGTCCCTGGTGTGGTCTCAGGCCGTGATGGACAGCAGGGCCGGTGGTCAGGAGATGAGCAAGGATGGCAGGGACCCACCAGATAGCTCTGCACCTGCTCATGCTGGAGAATAGCCTCTGCTTCCCTCCTGCCTTCCAAATACACACGGGTCCTCCTTTCTGCAGCTCTATCTGAGAGCCACTCAGGAGGAAATTGGGGAATGCCGATCTCTGTGGTCAGGAGCACAGTGCCAAGGTGACGGCACCCAGACCAACCCCTGCTCCTCCAGCTGGCTAGATTTATTTTCATTTGCTGAAATTGACTTTCTTCCCACAGTGTGAATTTTGTTTGCGTTCAGTGTCTGCATTTCATATTCTGTGGCCCCTTTACCTGAGACAGATGAAGTCTTGTTTCAGTTCAAAGTTCCCGGGGAAGAGCTCTGGTGGGGCTGAATCTAGTCAGCTTCTCATGCGCAGAAGAGAGAGGGTGGGGACAGGCTGAGGAATACGGCTCCCATGGTGATCCTGGAGAGGGACTGGGGGTGGGATGGGCAGTTTCCAGGGGAATTGGGCAGGGGTGTCCTGGGTGACTAATGTCACAAATCTCACTCACTGTGTTTTGCATGCCTGTGTGTCCTCCAATATTCATGTTGAAACTAAATGCCGAATGCAACAGTATTACCATCTGGGGCCTTTAGGCTACGATGGCTCAGCCTTTGCAGTTGGGATTAGTGATCTCATGAAAGGCTTGAGGGATGCGTTCACCTCTTTAATCCCTTCTGCTGTGTGAGGACACAGTGTTCATCCCCACCCAGGATGTGGCAACAAGGTGCCACCATGGAGGCGGAGTCCGGGCTGTCACCACTGAACTTTCTGGTTCCTGGATCTTGAACTTCCCAGCCTTCAGAACTGTGAACAATATTTTTTATTGGTTATAAAGTACCCAATCTGTGGTACTTTGTTTTAGCAGCACAAACAGACTAACATCAATGTATCACCATTGAGCTCAGGTTATTCAGACTGGGGGATGTGGGAGGTGGTTTCCCTGAGAACGTGGAGGCAGAGAGACTTCGTAGTGACTTGAGAGAGAGAGAGAGAGCGAGAGAGACAGACAGAGAGAACTGAAGGTCTGATTTGGAGAGGCCACACATGTTATCAGCCTAAGGAGCAAAGCCAAGAGTAGGCCCAGGAGAATGGATGTAAATTGGGGGCTGAGTAAATGCTGGAGGGAGCTGGAGGTGAGCGTGGACACCAGGTGAGGGGTTCTCAATACATGCCTCTTCAGAGCGGTCTGGGTGGTCTGACTCAGACGGTGACCGCTGTAGCAAGCCTGGAAGGAAGAGGTCAGTCAGTTGTCCCAGAGAAGCTGGGTAGCGCTTCCTGGAGGAGGCAAAGCTATTCTGTGCTCCTCATCATTTTACTGAGGTGAGTCTGCTCTCCTTTCCTCTCTGGACTCACTCCCCCCATTTTTGGTCTTTATTATCTCTGCTCTAAAAGAAAAAGGACCGGGAGTGGTGGCTCATGCTTGTGATCTCAGCACTTTGGGAGTTCGAGGCAGGAGGATCACTTGATTTTAGGAGTTTGAGACAAGGCTGGTCAAAATGGTGAACCCCATCTGTACGAAAATATAAAAATTAGGCAGGCGTGGTGGCACGCGCCTGTAATCCCAGCTACTTAGGAGGCTGAGGCAGGAACATCACTTGAACCAGGGAGGTGGAGGTTGCAGTGAACAGAGATCATGCCACTGCACTCCAGCCCAAACGACAAAGTGAGACTCTGTGTCAAAAAAAAAAAATAGAAGAAGTTGGAGGTGCAAAAGTGGTACTCCCAGCTTCCCAGCCTGATGATTAGTTTATTTGGCCGAGTTCTCCCTTCCTGCGACACTGCGATCAACTTATGTCTGATTTAATGCTTCCACTGTACTATATATTTTAAAATTATTACTGAAGTATAACTGGCAAATAAAATGTGTATATATTTAAGACATATAAAATGTTTTTTTTGAGATACACACACAAACACATACACACACACACACACATAGGGAAGTGGTTATCATTGTCTAGCTAATTAACTTATCCATCACCTTATATAGTTACCTAGTTTTTGGTGAGAACACTCAAAGCCTACTCTCTTAGCAAATTTCAAGTATACAACATATTATTATTAACTCTAGTCACCATGCTGTACATCAGATCCCCATAACTTACCCATCTTATAACTGCAAGTTTTTACCTTTTGACCAAAATCCTTTATATTCTCTGTCATTCATCCCTTGGCAACCTTCTTTCTACTCTTTTCGTCTGTGAGTTTGACTTCTTTAAATTCCCTGTGAAAATGAGATCATGCAGTATTTGTCTCTCTGTGTCTGGCTTATTTCACTTAGCAGAGTGTCCTCCAGGTTGATCCATGTTGTCCCCAGTGACAGATGACAGCATCTCCTTCTTATTTTGGGCTGAATAATATTCCATTATATATTTGCATCTATTAATATCTATCTACCTATCTATCTACCTGTCTATCTACCTATCCACCTACCTGTCTGTCCTTCTATCTTCCAATTTCTTTATCCATCAATGGACCCTTAGGTTGCTTCCATATCTTGGCTATTGTGAATCATGCTGCAATGACCAAAATATATAAGGAGTTCATATAACCCAATAGCTAAAAAGTAACCAAATTAAGAATGGACAAAAGGCCTACTATTTGTATCATTAAATTTATTTCACAGGAGAGGAACCTGGGTCTCAGAATAAGTCAGAACCTTCCCCGGGCTACCTGGCTAGTTAGGTGTGGTGACAATTCACAAGCAGACCAGCCTGTACTTGTATCTCCTCTCTGTGCTGTCACTAAAACTGGGTGGAGACCATCTCTCTCTCTCTCTCTCTCTCTCTCTCTCTCTCTCTCTCTCTCTCTCTCTCTTTGTTGGGAGCAGAATTTCACCTTTCCCTCTTAGAACTAGAAGAGCCTGCAATAATTGCTACAGGTGTGATGTTGTTTCTTAGGCCATGTCAAGATCGATTAGCCAATCTCCACAGCTCCAGCTCTCTGAACACTTCAGCCATCTGGCAATTATGAAGTCTTTCAGCCCGGCAATTATTTCTTTGCTGGCATCTTTAATTTCTCAAGTTCCCCTGGTGACTTTGTTAGAAGTACAGATGAAGTGACCCATAGTAATGTTAAATTGCATGTCTCAGGAGGCCTGGGGAGGTGCATTGGGACATGGATGCTCAGTGAAGCTCATTGAAGTGTCCTTCTGCCTGACACCCAGAGGGCAGTGTAGGGTATGCCAGGGACCCTGGGTGGAAGGCAGCACACCCGATCCGAGTTCCTGTTAGTCTCTGTCTCTTAATCTTGGTGAACATTTCCTCACTTGTAAAATGGTGATGACAATAGCTTTGGAAGTTGGGCGGAGCTGAGGAGGTGACAGCTGTGGAGTGGCAGTATAAATTTGGAGCAGTTCTCCAACTTCCGTGTGTGAGGGGCCTCTGGGAATCTTGTAAAAATGAGGATTCATTTAAAGCTATTAGGTCTGGGACAGGGCCTAAGACTCTGCTGATGCCTCATGGGGGACCACACTGTGTGTAGCGAGGGTGTGAAGCACTCCGCCTATGGCAGGGATGAGGGTGGTTATTTTTCTAGACAACAAGGTCCCGAACACAGAGAAAGTTTACAAACAGTAAACCAAAAGCACCTAGGGGCCCCACAGTGGTAGAAAGAGGAGAGAGAGCAGTGCAGCATCTCAGGTTCAATGCGGTGAGCACACAGGTCCGTGGGCGGAGGTGAGTGCCCACCCTCCCTGGTACACATCCTAAGCATGTGCCAGGGGCTATGGCAGGTGGTGCACAGTAGATGGAGAGGGAGATGCTTTAGTTCTGTTTCACCACTGACCAAACTGATCCTGTAGAGATTACGTGTGCTGCCCAGAATCATACTGCAACAAAGGCTAGAGCTGGGTTGGGAGCCCAGGCTGTTTTGCCCCAAGCTTATGGCATCTCCTCTTTGAAAGGCAGAGGGAGTGGGAGGGGGTGTATGTGACAGGAGGCTCTGGCACCCTTTGGACACTGGGGGATGGGAGCCAGCAGTATGGCAGGGAATCACTGGTGCCACTGGGCACACTCTTCTCCCTTCTCTGTTCTGGAGACCCACTTGGTTTTCCTGCTTACTCAGAGCAGCCATTAGCCTCATCTCTCCATGGCACCCTCTGCCCCAATAGGCTCCCGGCTGCAGGGCAGCGCGACCTCCCAGCAGCCACAGGCTTGTCCCAGCGTAACCCTCCATAGCAAATGCTTATAATTTTATGTCGCCTCGGTATCCAATTTTAAATTAAAGCGTAACTTTCCTATACCAGCAGCAGGGCTTAGTACTCCTTGGCATAGTTTCTGATACTATCCCCTACCCAAGTGGCTCCAGGCAGTGGCCAGAAATAAAACAGATGTCTGTCTGACCTAGCAGGCTGGGATTCTGGTTCTTCTGCCACGTCCTTTAAAGGAACCCATTCAGACATTGGCCACCTCTCAGTCAGTGTGGGGACCTTATAAAAAAAGAATTCATTTTAAGCTATTGGATCTGAGACAGGGCCTGCGACTCTGCGTTTCTAATATTCTCCAGTGATGCTGACATGGGGACCACACTGTGTGCAGCGAGGGCATGAAGCACTGTCCATATGGCAGGGATGAGGGTGGGTATTTGTCTAGACAATGAGGTCTCAAACACAGATAAAGTTTGCTAACAAAAAACTGAAAGCAGACATTATCACCTCCTGGATATAGTGCCTGCTTGCTTTAAACTCACCATTAAAGTCCCCATGAGAAACCTGTTGGGATAACACCCTGGACCCCATGAGGACGTTGGCCCGTGGGTCTTCCCCCACCTGCCCTCCTGTGACGTGCTCCCTGACTTCCGCGTGTGCATGTGCGCATGAGAATGTGTGAGTGCGGGCGTATGTGTGTGTGCGGGCGTATGTGGGTCCTCTATACATGCTGTGTACTTCCCAGGGTCTGTGAGTACTAACGGTGCTGAATATTTCACATTGTAGTTGTGTCATTGAAGCTGTGGCCGCCATCTGACCCCTGATGGGGACTCAGGCAGGTAGCTTCCTGCTGGCATTCTTTTGTCTGGGCCTCTCAGCTGCTGGGGACAGCAGTTACCCACTGAGTTGATAATGAAACTCAAAGAGTTTCATTCAAAACAACTGCTTGGTGCCTCGCCCTGGAAGCAGATCAGAAACTAATCTCACAGAATCAGCTGTGGGGCACAGCGAATGCCCTGATCACCCTATGGGAGTTTCATTCCCCGTGGGCCACAACACAATGTTCCAGCCAACAGGTGTGAATGGAAATGTGCCACCAACCTCTAGGCCACATCTTTTATTTATTTATATTTATTTTTGTATTGATTATTTTAGAGGCAGGTTCTCACTCTGCTGCCCAGGCTGGAGTGCAGTAGTGTGATCATAGATCACTGCAGCCTGAAACTCCTAGGCTCAAGTGACCCTCCTACCATAACCTCTCAAATTGCTGGGACTGTGGGTGCATGCCACGGTGTCGGCTAATTTTTTCTGCTTTTAGTAGACAGAGGGTCTCACTATGTTGTCTATGCTGGTCTTAAACTTCTGGGCTCAAGCAGTTCTCCTGCCTTGGCCTCCCAAAGGGCTGGAATTGGGATCCTTACAGCCATAAACCACTGTGCTCGGCCTCTGCATCTTTTAAGAAGGAAATGGCTTCCCTTCCAAGACCTAATTTCCTCTTTCCTCCAGCTGGAACTCAGATGTGGAATGGAGAAAGCGGCTTCAACTGTGCAGGTGATATCAGTACCTGAAAGAAGAAAAGCAAAAGGAGGAAAGGTCCTTGGCACTGGAATTTCCTGGGGGGCTGAGCAAAGACCCACCCAGGACCCACCCACATCCAGGCTGTTACCAGCAAGAGAGAGAACTAACTGGGTTTTGTTGGACTTTGATAATTTTGTGCCTTTCTTACAGCAGCTTACCCTGTCCTTTCAGGAACTTATAATCAGTGGTTTCGAATCTTAATTCAGAATCTCCTGAGTTATTTTCGTCATCAAAGTTTTCCTTTCCTCAGAGATTGTTTTAACTTTCCTGACAGAGTCCGTTTCTAAAATGTGCTGTCTTGTTTCCACATACCTCTCTGTCAAAGCACTTGTGATTATAATTTTGCATTTATAGTTGTGCATTTCTAGTCAACATCTACCTGGGCCTTGAAGACAGGGAATTTGTTTTTCTTATTTTTGCTTACGCATATAAGCACCTAATCATGTATCTCAGCACCTAATACAATGATGCCTTGACTTTTTTAAAGTGTGGATGAAAGAATTAATTAATAAATCAGTGAGAGAGGGAGGAAAGAAGAAAGGAAAGATGAAGGAAGGAAGGATTCAGGAAGGAAGGAGGAAGGAAGGAAGGAAGGAAGGGAGGGAGGGAGGATTCCAGTGATCAAGCTTTCTGGGATGTGAAATCTCAGTTTGGAGTCAATGTGAGATAGAGCTGGCTCATAAGACAGTGGAAATGTTCTGTTGGTGTGCTCACCCCCTGCCTCTGTTTCTCCTAGGTAACCCCTGTAGAAAAAGGGAGCTGCCTTTCTAGAGGTCTTGGGTCCCTGAGATCCAGAGAAAGGAAAAGGGCTGAGCACAAAGGAAAGTTGGTGATGTACTTTCTTGGAATCCTAACAATGAGAAGACCCCTGATTGAGCATCTCAGAAACTCAGGATCGATCTCCAAGCTGCATTTCCTATGCCACCTTCTCCTGGCTCTCACGGAGACTTTCTGTGATCCCTCTGCACAGTGTAGCCCTTCTTGTATCTTTTCACATCAGCAACTGCAAACCAATAGAAGGCTGCAAGTGTGGGACCTGCTTCTGGAACTCTTTGAGACTCTGTCTCTAACCAGCTGTCATCACCTGTGTGTCCTACAGTGTGTGTTTCCTATAAACAAGGACATTCTCCTGCATAACCACACTGCATCCATCAAAATTGGCAGGCTGGCACTGATGCGTGGCTACAACCCATCCTCAGACTCACCCGAGTTTCCTCAGTTGTCCCAGGAACATCCTTTATACCTAAAGTATAACCTATTGCTTTCGTTATCATGCCCCTTTAGAATCCTTCTTTCCCTGACTTGGAGGACCTCAACATTTCTGAAAATTTCGGGCCAGTCCTTTTGTAGAATACTTCTTACCCTTTCTTGATGTTTCTTGTAGGTCAGGTCCAGGCCACCAGATCCTTGCCAATATCCTTTGGCAAGGATATTGCAAAAGCAACGGATGCTGCAGCTTCAACTTGCCCCATCCCTTGAATAAGGTAGAATGCCCTGTCCCACTCCACTGTGAAACATCTTTTCCTTTGCAAGTACTAAGCATTACTTGGAGAAGTTACATTCAAAATATGTTAATATTCCATTCTTCAAGATATGTTCAGTATTATTTATTTATCAGTATAAACTTATGGTTTCCTGTTTTATTCTATGAGTTATAATCTATTACACTCATTCTGATGCTCTGATTTCTCTGATTTGGTCAAAGGGGACCCCTTTAAGTTGGCTTCTGTATCCCATGGACATGTTCCTATTAATCTTTTAACACTATTTTGATCTCTGGCACAAGATATTTCAGGATCGTTTTGTACATTCCTTTTCTTAGCCTTGGAAATAGGCATGGATCAAGAAGCCCTGATTCCTTTTAGAAGAGAATGGTGTCTAGAAGCCAAATCAGGGTGTGAGGTGCACTGAGAGGGTGAGGTGTGCTGAGGGTGTGAGGTGTGCTGAGGGTGTGAGGTGTGCTGAAGGTGTGAGGTGCGCTGGGCATATGAGATGTACTGGGCATGTGAGATGTGCTGAGGGTGTGAGGTGTTCTGGGCATGTGAGGTGTGCTGGGCATGTGAGGTGTGCTGAGGGTGTGAGATGCGCTGAGGGTGTGAGGTGCGCTGAGGGTGTGAGGTATGCTCCTTACTAATGGAGTGTGGCTGCTTCCAGATGTGGCCATTGGGCATTTGTGTCTATGTCTATTTCTGTATCTATCTGTAGACATTGAAACAAGGAGTTGACTGATAGGAGTGACTTCAATCCACCACCAGAGAGTGTATTCTAGCTTTCACCCCTTCTGTATTGTAAGTCCTCCTTTGACAGTGAGAAATCTAGCTTCTATCCCCCTTCCTATACTCACTGATTCAATCAATCCTCCCGTATATGTCAGATCTCCGATGTCTGTTACCACCACCTTCCCCACACAGATGCTCCCTTGCTCCAGCTCTGGCTCTGACTTTCCCTTCCAGCCACCCCATGCATGGCTGCCTGCCTCCCCCTGCCTGGGCTCCAATGCTTCATACAGAAGGTGCTCAGTAAATGCCTGTTATGTGATTGAAGGAAGAACATTACTTCCCTCTGTGCTTTACATACACAGAGGGAAGGAGGGAGGAAGCATGTGGGTCGGTACTGCTGGAGCAGGAGCCTAGGACCAGCTGTGGAGCAGGGAAGAGGGAGAGGAGAGCTCAGAATTCCGTGGAAAAGAGGCTCTCTTTTGGCTGGAGAAGAATAGGTGAGACCTGTGTTTTGGAAGTGGCTCTCTTCCCAACCTATGAAGGAAGAACTATAGGGAACTGTAGGAAAGGAAAGAGAAAACCAGAGGGCCACAGAGTGACTCAGGAATGAGGCAGCGCCGTGTGTGTGTGTGTGCATGTGAGTGTGTGTGTGTGTGTGTGTGTGTGTGTGTAAAGGGGGATAGGGGTCCAATCAGTTGCCACATCATCTGGTGACATTGCAGCCTTCTGTTTCTTTTAGTTCTATAGTTACTTCTGCAAATGGAAATGCAGTCTCTCAGATATGATATTTTTGATGCTCTCATGTATAAATGCATAAAAAGGAGAGATTCTTTTCATACTTCATCTACTTTCTTGTCAGTCTCAGCTTCATTTTCAATTCCCTACTTCAGTGTCCTAATTTCCTTCTTGATGGATTGCTTCATTCCATCCTTGTCGGCTCACTGCAGAAGAAAAGCGGCGTGGGGTTGGGTTCTCTCTCTCTCTCCTTCTTTTTTCTTGCTCTTCTTTTAATTCTAGAAGCAGCTGGAGAATGTGTTTAGTTGTACTGAAGGCGGGATCTAGTGACTGGATCTGTTTTTAGACCCCACATGCTGTTCTGGCTGGTCTGGGATGGGGCTGACCATTGAACCCCTAAAAACAGCTCCAGGATGGGAATGAATGGTTGCTGAGCATGCATAGAGATCAATATAGGCCTACGTACTGTGAATGTTTTCTCACCTCTGATAACCAGATGTGTTTTCTTTTTTTTTGCCATTATTTACTTAGCTGTTTTCCATTTGTGCTTTGTCATCTGGATTGCTTAGGGCTAAATGCCATTCACTTAGGAAACACAGTCTTCCCTTTATAGGAAAGGAAACCATTTAGTCCATTTGTGTTGCTATAAAGGAGTATCTGGGGTAATTTATGCGGTTCTGCAGGCTGTATAAGGAGCGTGTACGTGGCTGCAGGCTGTATAAGTGGCGCTGGCATCTGCTTAGTATATGGTGAAGGCCTCAGGCTGCTTCCACTCATGGTGGAAGGTAAAGGGGAGCCAGCGTGTGGAAAGGAGGAAGCAGGAGGTGAGCAGAGGTGGCAGGATCTTTAACAGCTAGCTCTGGTGGGGACTCATAGAGTGACAACTCACTCCCCTTCCCTCCAGAAAGAGCACTAATCTATTCCTCAAGGCCCCACCTCCATGACTGAAACATTAGGCTGCCCCCACCTCCACGAGGATCAAATTTCAACATGAGGTTTTGGGGGACAAACGTCCATACTACAGTGGAAATTAAGCTGTTAAGTGACTTCTGCAGAAACAGCTACTAAATCACAAAGTGTAGAGAGTCTCTCTATGGAATACTGGATCCCACATTTTAGAGTTATAAGAACAATTCTGGGTCCCAGAAACATTGATGCAGTCTTTTGGGAGAGGGTCAGAGCACACCACTTTTTAACAAGCAACTCTGCCATTTATAAGTTTGTGTCATCAGGAAAATTACTCAGTTTATTTGAGTCTCAGCTTTCTCATTTGTAAATTGAGAACACTATTCCTTACTTACTGGCTGTTCTCTCTGCCCAGAATGCTCTCACCCACATATCCTTCCTCTCACCTTCCATGAGACCACCCAATTAATATGGGCTCCTGTGGCCGGGCACCTCCAGTCCCCTCACGCTGCCTGACACTTTCTCCCATAGCATCTGTGACATAACTTGCTCCTGATGCACAAATTTATCCTGCTGGTCACTCATTGTCTGCCTCCTTCCTCTAGGATGTTGGCTCTGTTGGGTAGTTATTTTCGGTGATGTGACCCCAGCACCTGGGAGGTGTCCAGACACATTAGATTGTTTTGAAGATTAAACTTAACATCATCTTTATGCAGTTAGCACTGTTCTTGCTGTGCAGCAAGCCTCTTGATAGACGTTGGTTATTATTAATTCCCCTCTCTGCTGGCTTTGTCCTGGAGCCTGCTTCCAGCACCCCTCACCCCACATCTATACATCTTTCCTTCTACCAAAGCTCTCCGGAGGCACATTTCCAAGCCTGGCACCCACCTGTGCTGGAAGCTGTCACTATTTTGGTTTCATACCCAAGGGCTGGCAGAGCCAGGCGTGCATTCTTGGTGAGTGAGCGGAAGGGCTCTGCTGGATACGTTTCAGAGAGAGAGAAGTGGCAGTGGCTGGCGGGGCTGCAGCAAGTGTCTACCCCATTTCCTGAGCTGATGGAAGCCCACACCAGAGGCCCTATCCCTGCTCAGCTAGTCTCTTGCTTCTGCAGGGCCAAGGGAGAGGCAGGGAACAGGCTGTGCAGCTAGGCAAGAGCACCTGGGGTCATATCTCTGAGAGCTCTCCTGGGGCTGGGAAGCTGTGGGGTGGCTGAGCTGCTGAGACTGAAGACCAAGCAGGACAGTCTCAGGGCACCCCGAGATGCCCAGTCATGGCCTCCTTATGAAGTAGGGGATTGTGTTCATTATACGGATAAGAAAGCAGAAGAGCTTAGGATCAAGAGCTTGCCTAGAGTTGTGCAGCTAGTAAGTGGTACAGCTGGAGATTCAAACCCAGACCTCTCTGATTCTAAAAGTCTATGCCGTTTCCATGCCATCCATGGTCCTGAACTCTGGCAGAATGTTAGAACCACCTGGGAGCTCCAAAGGTATCAGTGCCTGAGCACTGCCTCCAGAGATGCATATTTGATTCCTCTGGGGATGAGGGGGACTCATCCCTTGTTATGGGCTGAATGCATCCTCCAAATGTATATGCTGAAACCCTGATCTCCCCGTGATGGTATTTGGAGATGGGGTCTTTGGGAGGTAGTTAGGTCATGAGGACAGAGCCCCCATGATAGGATTAGTGCCCTTATAAGAAGAGACAGGACAGGCTGGGCGCGGTGGCTCACGCCTATAAACCCAGCACTTTGAGAGGCTGAGGCAGGCAGATCGCCTGAGCTCGGGAGTTCAAGAACAGCCTGACCAATATGGAGAAACCTCTATCTCTACTAAAAATACAGGATTAGCTGGGCATGGTGGTGTATGCCTGTAATCCCGCTACTCAGGAGGTGGAGGCAGGAGAATCCCTTGAACCTGGGAGGCGGTAGCTGCAGTAAGCGGAGTTTGTGCCATTGCACTCCAGCCTGGGCAACAAGAGGGAGACTCCGTCTCAAAAAAAGAAACAAAAACAAAAACAAAAAAAAAACAAACAAAAAAAACCCCCCCCCACACACAAAATAAACAACAACAAAAGAAGAGACAGGACAGAGCTTGCTTTTTCTCCCTGCTTTCCATCATGTAAGGAGGACACAGCAAGAAGACACCCTTCTGCAAACCAGGAGGAGAGCTCTCACCAGAACCTGGCCATTCTGACACCCTGCTCTCACACTTCACAGCTTCCAGAAATATGAGAAATAAACTTTTGTGTTCAATTCACCCAGTCTATGGTGATCGGTTATGACAGCCTGAGCTAATACAGACTGGAGCCCTGGGGCTGAGGGCCACATTCAGCTTCTCCTCTCAGCCAGCTTCTACTTATGGTTGCTTCTCCCACCCATACAAGGGCAACCATTAGCTTCTGGACACCCTGGCTGTGGGACAGGTGGAGGAAGAAATGGTGTTGCATGCTTCAAATTGTACCCCAACTCTAAATAAGATTATATGTCCAGCATCTTCATAGGATTCCTTTAAAGCACCCACTTCACTGGTAATTACGGTTTAGTATCTGTCTTCCTTGCTAAATCATGAGCTTCTCAAGGGCAGGATTGAGTCCCTTGTTCACTGTGTGTTCCCAGCACTCAGCTCAATGTCTTGTACTTAAATATGCATTAAATTGATCAATAGTTAACAAAATGTTAAAATGAAACTCTTTCTGTCCCCAAAGTCTAGAATCAAAAAGGTGATTAGCATCTCTAAGTTCCAGAGAGAGAGAGATGATGCATCAAATGTGTGGCGCTCACCTAAATTTGTGAGTTCACCTAAACTGCTTTTGTCACCTGTACTATAGTAGTTCTATTTGGGCCCTCAGTGGATTGGATGATGCTCACCTACATTGGTGAGGGCTGATTGTCTTTATTCAGTCTACTGATTCAAATGCTAATCTCTTCCAGAAACATCCTGACACATACCCAAAAATAATATTTTACCAGCTATCCAAGAATGTATCAAAGCGTCCTTCAGTGAGAACTCACTCGCCTCCCCTCCAGAAAGGGCACTAATCTATTCATGAAGGATCCACTTCCATGATCCAAACATTAGGCACCCCCCACCCCCAACAGGATCAAATTTCAATGTGAGGTTTGGGGGACAAACATCCAAACTAGAGTAGAAATTAAGCTGTTAAGTGACTTCCCCGAAACAGCTACTAAATCACAAGGTGTAGAGTGTCTCTCTATGGAACAATGGATCCCAAATTTTAGAGTTGACAGATACACTTAACCATCCCAGGGTGATTTGAGGCAGAAGTCTTTTCATATCTTCCCTGGAAATCACAGAAGTAGAGGACTGCGGGGGTGCAACATGAGACCCGGGTTCAAATCTGCTCACTCTCTACCTAGCTCTGCAGGCAAGGTCAGCCACTTCTCTGACCACACTGCTCATCAGGAAGATGGGAAGAACAAGAGCTTGTCTTTCAGAGCTTTTTCAAAATTTAGAGTAGAGAGTTGTAGAAAGTGCTCAGTACAGGCTGGGCATGGTGGCTCACACCTACAATCCCAGCACTTTGGGAGGTCAAGGTGGGTGTATCACAAGGTCAGGAGTTTGAGACCAGCCTGGCCGATATGGGGAAACTCCATCTGTACTAAAAATACAAAAATGAGCTGGGCATGGTGGCAGGCACCTGTAGTCCCAGCTACTAGGGAGGCTGAGGCAGGAGAATCACTTGAACTCGGTAGGTGGAGGTTGCAGTGAGCTAAGATCATGCCACTGCACTCCAGCCTGGGTGACAGAGTGAGACTCCATCTCAGAAAAAAAAAAGAAAGAAAGAAAGAAAAGAAAGTGCTCAGTACAGAGTATACATTCAATAAAGGATAGTGGCAATAACAACAATAAGAAAACTTATTGTTATTCCCTGTTCTAGGAAAACCACCTTGCATTTAATAGATGTTCAAAGAATTACTCTGGTTGAGTTCATTTTCTTTTGATACTTAAAAACAGGAATGTCCTGACTGCAAACAAAAAGGCTCACTCAATTAACTCCAAGTTTTGAAGTGTCAGTAAGGGCAGAAAAAAAGGCATTTCTTTGCTTCATGCTTTTATGACCTCATCATCTGCTATGGTTTTTAGATGGAAAAATGTGATTGTCAATTAAGAATCTGAAAAAGCGTTCCCTTTATTAAAACACACACACACACAACATAAGCACCATATTTCACACTGAATCGGAGCTGCTGCTGGCTAGCTGAAATTTACTGCCTCTTGTCCTAGCAAAGAGAATTTGCAGCTGGATTAATGCCCCTTTCTCTGGTAGTGAATCAATTTTGTACATATGGCTATATTTTCACCCAAGTGATAGGTAGCAATGGCTGCTCTTTTGTAGTCACCATAGGAAAACCAAGGGATACCTCCCAAGAAAGGCACTTTGAGCATCCTCCATGAATAATGTAGCATCATGACATTTTCCTGGGGAGAGGCATTTTAGAAAGCCCAGCCTGGGCATTTCAAAGATAAGGGAAAACTAAAGTGGAGCCTCAGCGAAGCACATGCACCTCTCCATCAGGCTGGCTTCCTCACCGTGGCCTCTGAGAGTGGCCCCAGAAGGCTCTCTGAATCGTCCATGCAGACGGTCTTCCAGGGCCACTTTCCTCTTTGCCTCCCACATCCTGGGAATGCTGGGCTTCTTCCTTCCTGGCCTCATGTACCCCTTCCTCTGCGTGGCTGCATCGTGACTCCTCCTGGGGTTCTTCTCATGCCCCTCAGCAGAGTTGTATCAGCTGTTCTCACCCTGCTAATAAAGAAATACCCAAGACTGGCTAATTTAAAAGAAAGAGAGGCTTAATGGTTTCACTGTTTCACATGGCTGAGGAAGCCTCACAATCATGGCAGAAGGGGAATGAGGAGCAAAGTCTTGTCTTATATGGCGGCTGGCAAGAGAGCATGTGCAGGGGAACTGCCCTCTATAAAACCATCAGATCTCATAAGGCTTTTATTCACTATCACAAGAACAGCATGGGAAAAACCCACCCCATGATTCAGTTATCTTCTACCAGGTCCCTCCCTCAACATGTGGGATTATGGGAGCTACAGCTCAAGATGAGATTTGGGTGAGGACACAGTCAAACCATATCAGGAGAGTTCTAGGTTAGGCCCCTGTTGTGTGCTCTCCTCACCCAGAAAGACTTTGTGGCATTTACACAGGTGTCTTTAATCAACTCATGTTCAGCACTGGCTTTCCCTCCTAAGCATCTTCCCTGTGTAGACTCCAGGCTCCGTGAGGGCCAAGCCTCCTGAGTCCCCTGCACTGAGCCCTGAGCATCTTTGTGGAAGGAATGAACTCACAATAGCTGGATGACTGAAAGGTCTAGATATGGAGACATGTGGCAGCATCTGGGAGATGGTAAGAAGCTCCCTATGTTTGGAGTGAAGGTTCTGGGCAAGTGGAGGGAGATGAGATTGGTGAGGTGGGTGGGTGGGCTGGGGGGACACACCATGTCTTACTGGGTCATGCACAGGTGTCTGGTCCTTCTGCCTTGATCCTGGGAGGCATGGACTGGCTGTGAAGAGGAATCACCTCGGGATAGCGTGAAAATGCACATGGAGACCCTCCTAGGTCTGAGTGGCACCTGAGGGTCTACATTTCCCACAAGCTCCTGGGCGAGGCCCGTGCTTTAGAACCATCATTTCCATCAGTTAGTGGAGGATGAGTTCCATCAGTTAGTGGAGGATGGCCTGGAGGCAGAGGAGAAGAGAGGCAGAGACTCCAGTTTGGAGGCAGTCAGAGTGGTCCAGGGCCACGTGTAGGCAGAGAAGCAGGGACTGAAGGAGGGATGGAAGCAGCCCGTGGGACTCAGCCACCATCTATCATCATGAGCGTTCAGTTGTCTGATGCTTAGATTTCCTTAACAGCTTAGTGTTTAGGGCATGTACCTCACTTGTCAGTGCTTATTTCAAAACTGAAAGAACTCTGCTAAAAAAAAACAATGGAGCGTAAAGCCATGCTGCTCTCTGTACCCTGGTGCCCTGTGCTGGGCAGAAGACTAGAGTCCTTCCCAGTTCCTGATGAGATTCAGGTCCTCCAGGTGTGGGGCTGGAGCCTCAGCCTTGAACCCAGCTCCTCTGTTTGGAAGCTAAGCCTGCTAGAACTCTCTCTACTTGGTCTGAACACTGTCTGCCTTCCTACCAAGATAAGCTGAGCCAGCTAGCTTCATGCAGCTGTCACAGGGTCCTGTTGTCCCTCCCCCAGCAGCTCAGACCCTCCTGGGTCAGAGAAGTGAGGGGAGGCCACAGGGGATCTGTAGGCTTTGGCTAAGAATTTGGATTTGATTCTAAGTGCCACAGAAAGCTTCTGGTGTTTTAAAATGTATTTGACTCTGAGCAGTCCAGATGTGCAGCCCCTCTTAGTCATTGGGCTAATGTGCTGGTCAGCTTTCACCTCCAAGGATAGCCCTCTTGCAGAGACCGCCCCCATCCTGCCCTTGTCTGTGCACTTCTTATTTCCTTCTGGGATGCCCGTCATCTTGGGCCAAGCCTACCAGAGTCAGGATAATCCCTGACAAGAGCCACTTGGGCAGAAGCCACCTGGGATGGACTCCACTGGTCACCCACCCATGTCTGTTCTCTTCTTTCCTAACAACAAAACAATACAACTCCCATTTTGTTAGTGGGAGCAATGACCTGCTAAGGGATTCCACCTCCCAGCCACCCTGCGGTTGGGCTTGGCCGTATGGCTGGGTTCAGCGGATGCAATATGAAGGGATGTTGCTGGATGCGCTTTCTGAAATGCTCCCGCAGAAGTGTCTTAGTCACCTGGGAATCTCCTTTTGCCTTTCCTCAATTCTCCCTCCTGCCACCTGCAATGAAGGTGTGGAGTCTGGAACCTGGGCACCTGTGTCATGGGTAGCAAATACGTTATTCATGATCCACTGCCAAGGGCAGTGTGTCCTCGCTTTTTGGCAGTTCCAGCTTCTCATGTGGGTCTCTTACATTCCATCCGGCGCCTTGGACTTTTCAGTGAGTGCACCTCATTTCTCTCTCCACAGTATCCTTGGCTGGTTCCAAGTCCACAGGAGAAACTCTGGCACTCTCTAGTCCCTGCTCCTGCTCTGCTGTGGGGCGACAGACTCCAGCTCTGCTGCCTGCTGGGATGGACAGAAAGAGTAGACCCCAGGTGTGCTGGGCATGGTGCTCTATTAATAATATATTAATAATATTCCTGGCTATATTACGTGGTGTATTTTGGACTAGTCTATCATAAAACAAGTCCTGGAGAAAAGCATATTTGTTGCATTCTTTACTGTTGAAAAAGCAGTCTCAGAGAGATTCTCCAGCTCATCATTGGTTTGTTCACTCATTGGATAATCATTTGTGGCTCTCCTGCTATGATCGGTGACTTGATGGACTAGATAGATAATATCTTTAATATTACTGAATTGGCTTTCTAGGGAAAGGAGATAACAGTTGGTAAGTTGACAAACATGGACAAAATCAGAAATTAGAGTGACTTAGATAATTAAAATAGGTCGATGGGGCAGAGAATGAGTCATGGAGGAAGGTAAGAGAAATTTAGATTGAGTGACAGAAAGGGACTGGGCATCAGTCCTTTAAAACTCAGTGAGAAGAACTTTCTGGCTAGTAGGAACAGCCAGGACAATGGTTCTGATGTGGGAATTGGCCTGGATGTTTGGGCAATGGAGGGTGGGTGAGTGGAGCCACATGGGACACGAAGGGAGGCAGGGGAGGCCACTGGGCCTCTGCAGGCTTTGGTTAAGAATTTGGATTTCATACTAAGTGCAAAAGGAGGGTTTGGATTTTTTAAAAAATTATTTTAGATTTAGAAAAGTTGCAAAGGCAGCACAGAGAGTTCCTGTCTACCCTTCACCAGCTTCCTCTCATGTTAGTGTCTTACATAACCATGGCCCATTTATCAAAGCTAAAAATTAACACTGATGCAACACTCTTAACTAAGCTACAGACCTTATTCAGATTTCAGTGGTTTGTTCACTGATGTCCCTTTTCTGTCCCAGAATCCCATCCAGGATCCTACGCGGCATTGAGTCATCCCGGCTCCTGAAGCTCCTCCAATCTGTGACAGCTCCTGTGTCTGTCCTTGATTTTCATGACCTGATGCTTTTCAAGAGTAGCAGTCAGCATCTTGCAGAATGTTCCTCAGTTTGGATTTATCTGTGGTTTTGTCATGATGAGACTGAGGCAATGGGTTTTGGGGGAGAAGATGAAGGGCCCTTCTCATCACATCGTGTGGTATTGGAGAGTATGTGGTTGCAAGAAGACCTAAACCTGGTGACGTGAACCTTGTCGCTTTCAATGGGGTGGTGACTGCCAGGATTCTCCACTGAAAAACTGCTGTTTTTCCCATCTGTATCAGTTTATAGGGCTCTGTAAGAAATCACCACAAACTAGATGGCTTAAAACAACAGAAATTCATTCCCACAGAGGATGGAAGGCAGAAGTCTGAAATCAAGTTGTCTGCAGAACATGCTACTTCTGGAGGCTCCAGGGAGGATCCCTCCTCACTTCTTCCTGCTTCTGTAGGTTGCCAACCGCCCTTGGGGTCCCTCCCTCCAGTCTCTGCCTCTGTCTTCACAGCCTCTCCTTGCATGACTCTGCATGTCTGTGTCTCTGAGTCTTACAAGAACACCAGTCATCTTGGGTCTACAGCCCACCCTTATCTTAACCAGTCACATCTGCATAACCCCAGTTTCCAAATAAGGCCACATTCACAGGCACTGGGGGTTAGGACTTCAATATAGCTTTTTAGGGCACATGATTTCACCCATAACACCTCCTTCGATTTAGATTTGGCACTAATCACTTGAGCTGCTTTATGCAGAATGCTTTGCTGGGGGTAGGGGCAAAGCAGGGAGGCCAATTAAAGGATTGTCACTGTCACTGAGGCAAGAAAAGGGACACTGGAGGTCTATCAGGGCGGGAGGAAAGGTCCTGGAGAGTAGGGCCTGCAGCCAGAATACATTTTGGAGGTGGAGCTAATAGAACCTGCTGGTGAGTGGGTGTGTGGAGGGGACATTGAGGGAAGGAGAGGAATCAATGACTCCCCAGTGTTTGGCTGGAGCCACGGTAAGGTGCCACTTAGTGTGACAAAGGAGACCCATGGAGGGACATGCTGGCAGTGCTATGTCTGATCATGTTAGGACACCCATTGGGGCAGGTTAAGGTGCCACATCTCCCAGCCCCAGAGGAGTTGAGGGGTCTTCCAGCAAAGCAATGACAGCTGCAGGAGAAGAGTTCACCTCTCCTTTTGCCAGTCGAGGTTCTCTGGAATGGGATGGTTCAGTAGGGGAGACATGAGAGGACCCCTCAGGTTTGACTCATTTTAAAGATGAATGACCCATTTCCTGAGGTGGATAAAGGCAAAAACTTTCCAACCACCTAAAATGAAAGATCTTAATCTAATTCTGTACCCTTCTGGCAGCTGTGGTTACATATGCCTGCCTCGTCAGCGATCACACTGTCCAACCTAAAGAGTTTTCTGTTCTCTTTTCAGAAAGCGAATGTTCCTCAGGCATCGCGAGTTCTGCATGTGGAGCTGCAGCTGTTTCTATTGAGCGCTCAGGGTGCCTTAATGGCCTGGCATTGATCAGAGCTATCGACCTCTTGGTTTCAAGTAGCCGACAAGGTTTCCAATGGATCCAGATAATTAAGACTGCTCAAATGGCAACTAATAATTTGCATTTGCAGTGCAGCCGGCCTTAGGAGCTCAGGGAACCCACACAGGTGAGAAATGGAAGGAAAAGCTTATCCTGGTGGTCATCTGATCCTTCCTAATGGAGTCTTAGAAAAATCATTTTGCCCTCCTGATCTATCTTGCTGGAGTTTTCAAGTGACCTAGGGGAGCTATTTTCATTTATTGGAAAACACTTGGGACCAGCTCATAGCATTAAGGAGTGTGAGGTGGTTCTCAAGCCTATTCCCTGCTTCTCATCTCACTCACTAGGATGCCCCCAGAGGGTCTATTCTTAGGGGTCTTTGTGCCTCCAGCCCCTCCCTCCTCGAATCCCTCTTTCACGTTGCCACCAGTAAGATCTTCCTAGACCCAAGTTTGGACCATTATCCTGCTTTCACATCTCCATTGTATCCAGAATTAAAGTCCAAATTTCTATGTAAGATGGGTCCCAATTCTTTGCATCCCCACTTCCTCCCTCCACACCCTGCTTAGATCTAAGTGGATACAGTGGGTGTAGAAGCTTAAACCTGGAATTCAGGCTTACCCATGTGGATCTCTTAGCCCACTGGAATATCAGTGGGTGAGCCCTGAGTGGAGTCCTGAGATGTGCTTATGCAGCTGGGGTCATCCTCTTGAGGTCTGGTGATCTGCTGATGAGAAGAGCATGCCAGGAGCAGCTGCTGGGCCAAGGACAATGAGAGACACGTGGAACCGACTGGGACCCACGTTGCAGCTTGGAGCCCAGCCACACCACACGTGGTGTATATCAGCTAAGCCACGACCCACCCACACAACTGCAGAATGTGAGAACTGGTGCTTATTGTCACAAGCAACTGAGTTTGGGGGTGGCTTGTTAGGCAGCATGTTAAGGCCATAGCTGACAGATACTTCCCACATCGTATGATGCTTAATTCTGTATGAGTTTCCCCCGCAAGACTGAGATGTTAAAGGCAAAGACCCTGCTCCTCCTTATCCCAGATACAGCTCAGAGCTATAACACAACAGGTGCTCAGAAATTGTTGGAACTAAAATAACTACATGAGAAACAAAGCCAAAAAGGAGAAAAAAACCTTTTGGGGGGATGGATTGTTTATATTACATGTGTAATAATAACAACAGCATTTATGGAGCATTAGCTGTGTGCCAGTCTGTGTTCTAAGCTTTTAAATCCATTTCCTCATTTACTGTTATTATCCTTGTTTTTCAGGTGAGGGGGCTGAGGCTCAGTGGGGGTCAGGGGTTTGCCCCAAGGGCACAAACGTGGAGGGCAGGAGCTATGCTTTTCAGCTCATCTGTGAGCCTTTTCCCTTTATCACACGGAGTGAGAGCTGGTCTGCCCCACCCTGTAAGGATGGCAAGTGGGACCTCGAAGCTAAGGAACCTTACCAGCTGGAATATGACACCAGGATTTGAACCAGTTTCTGTTTACTCCCAAAGCCAAACGCCAAGATGGGGCAATGCAAGGGCTCTCCCAGGGAAAACCGAGGCTGGGTTGAGGCCAAGGAGAGAAGGCGCTGAGTGCAGGGACAGGGAGCGTGGGGACTGTGTTGGGAACAGAGATGCAGGGAGCGGGAGCTCGGATAGGGCTGGGTAGGGGAGATTCTGGTAGGCTGTTGGGTTTCATTCTGTCCTCTCCGGGTAGAAAAGGCTCCGGCTCCGAATGTGCCAAGCACAGGAGTTCAACATAACTGTCAGCTCGTTTTCTCCTGGAAGCCAACTGCACTGACTCGGTCCTGGAGCCCTGGCTCCTGGGCTGACTTGATTTCCTGGCCTTTCATCACTGCTCCTGCAGCCAGCTGAGGTTTACCGTTGCCAGCGAGCCAGCCTCCCAGGCTCTGTCTTGTTCATGGTGTGGGCCCTGGGCCAGGCACACTTCTGTTGTAACAGCAGACAGTTACTGAGCACATGATGCAACCTTTCCCTGGTGCACTCACGTTAGCCTCACAGTGGCCTAGAAACTAACAGCTGTTACCATTCCCACTTTACAGAGAAGGAAACTGAGTCGCAGATGTTAGTGGCTGCCAAGCTTACATAGTTAGCAGGTGGTAGAGTGAGGATTTGGCCCCAGGCAGTCTGACCACTGAGACTGGGCTCTTAGCCACCAAGCCACGCTTGCCGCATTAATACAGGGGTTATCTCTCTCCTCACCTGCAGTCTTCTTCCTTGCTCGCCCCTCCCTTCCCCCAGGCTACCCAGCTACCTATAGGATTTTTTCTGTGTGTGTGTGAATTAGATAAAAGGTGCCTTTCCTGTTGGGCAGATGCAGGTGCCATCAGAATGCAAACCTTGGTGAGTGGCATGTGGGCTGACCTCAGCTCCCTCTGCACCCTTGCTCAGGGCACCCCCCACCTCCCTCCACTATTAGCAGCTGGAGACACCCTGGTTTGGTGTTGCAAGCCTGGCTGTCCTCCAGGTTCCACCCAGATGGCTGTTCTGGCATCTGTTGTTGCCTCACCAGGTGGGGATGGTTGGCAGGGAGGACGCAGACCCTTGTCCCCAGTCCCAGCCAGCCAGGCTGCTGCGCAAGGGTGAGAGTACTTGGCAGCAGCTGCAGGGAGGTGAATGCGGGGAGGAAAGAAAGCATGAGAAGGGAAAGGCTTTGATTTTTCTTATGTTGGAGTCAGAAAAAAAATTAAATTTAACTCCTGACCAGCCCCTCTACGGGCCTGCACAGAACCTTTTTGAGAATAAGAAAATTGCGCCCATTCCTCAAATCTCTCACTGACAATTGCAGAGAAAGCATCCTAAACCGTGATGATGACAAATGTAAATGGCACACCTAGAGCTATGCAGTGCACAACGTGTACAACTGGGTATGGCGGCCCTGATCCTAACAAGTCAGTGTTCTTGAACTACATTATCTTCATCCATAGAAGTTGGTTAATACGCATTAACTGATACTACATTATTATTGTTGCTGTTATTAGATTTCAGTACTGATAGAAATGACTGTGGTGTTGATGAAGATACTAGGCATTTATGGAGGATTTATACTCTTCCAAGAGGTTTCAAATCTATTTTCTAATTGTCTGGGATAGTCACAAAGTGGTCTATGTATCTATTTTCCAAGACAGGAAACTAACTGATGTGGTATTCAGTGGCTTGGACAGAACAAGACAATCAGGAAAATAAAAAGCAGCATTCCAGCTCCCCCAGTTGTCACTCAGTTTCTCACCATGCTCCTCTGCTCTTTTGGACCTGTGGTGGGGGGGGTGTGGATGGGTGGGTGTGTGTGTGGGGGGTGTGTTTGTTCAGTGTGTCTTTGTTCAAAGTGTACCATTGTTGGAAAGTTTTATTAAGTTGCCTTCTGTCATTGTTCCAGATTTATTGCTTTAATTTGTTTTGGCTTTTTATACAGAGGAGCTGCATTTTCCTTTGTTCTACCCCAGTTTGAACCTGCCTGTAGGGTATAAAAATATATTTTTATATTTCAGCGTCTACAGTTTTCTTCTCTAGTGACCAATGTTAAGCAAGAAAATGATTTACTTTGGACCTGAGGGTCAGCAAACTGTTAAGTCATTTGTACCTGCAGCACTCATTTATTTATGGAGAAAAGCATGTACACATGTGTGTGCCAGGACCATCCAAGGCCACTGGAATCCTCTGGGATGAGCCAAGACTTTCAGGGGAATTGTGGTGTCTCTCTCTCTCTCTGTGTGTGTGTCATTTTACAGTATATCATCTATCCTGAGGAGATTCTCCCACAGCAATGCCCACTCCCCAAGGGGGTCTCTGGGACCTCCACAGAGCCCTCTGGGCTTGCCCCCTTGTCCTGGCCATATGGGCTCTTGATAGGTCCCATGTGAGCTGTCCATGCTGAGGTGATGTCTGAGCCTCTGTCCTTTCTCCCACAGCTTCATGGAGGCTGCCCACTGGTGGACTCCATTGTCTCTGGAAAAGTTAAAATGGTACGTTGAGACGATGTGTCATTCAAAGCTTTTATGACATACATATATAGTAACATTATGTGGGGAGCCACTGGGCGAAGAAAGAAAAGATGTTGGAAGGAAGGAAAGAAAGAGAGAAGGAGGGAGAAAGAAAAGAAAGGAAGGAAAGAAGAGATGGAAAGAAGAAAAGAGGAAGGAAAGAAGGAAAAAAGAAAAGGAAGGAGGGAGGGACGAAAAGCAAGACTAGAGTTTGAGACTTTGAGAGACAAAACCCAGGAATTCCTGCCCTTTCCTTCATTTAACTCTTCCATGCGGCAGGCAAGCTTCCTCCCTCTCTCTCTTCCAGACCATAGTCCCCGGCATCCCCTGTCACTTACATTCCTTCATATCTCTCTCCTTGTCAAGCACCCTCTGTCCTGCCACCCACCATTGGCAGGTCATGTCAGACTCCAAAGTGTCATTTTCAACCCTTCACTTGCTCACTCCCATTTTCAATCCATCAACAAATTTCATTATTTTCCTGCTTTTCTGTCCACTTCCCTGTCTCCATTGCAACTGCCACCAAGGCAAAGCTCCCACCAAAGCCCCCACAAGCCCACCTTCACCTGCACATCCATCGAGCGGATCTTCCAACAGACACCCACCTCTCCCGTCACTCCCCTGCATAGCCCCTCCAGGGCCCCCTCCTGCTGCTCTTGCAAGTGAGGCCACCTTCCCAGAATGGGAAGGAGTTCCTGGTTTCTGACCTGGGAGATGTGGGCTAAAAATGGGAAGGACTCAGACCCTGGGCAGGTGTTTGAGAGATTCTCCTGCAGACACTTGGCAGGGTGTGAACAGCTGTCCCCTCAACAACTGTGCACACTTTGCCCAGCCCATCTCAGATGATGCCCTCCCTAGCCATCCTTGCCACCTGTGATTCTTCCTCCCTCTCCTCCCTGCCCACAGCCCGCTCCTCCTTCAGTTCTCTCTAGCGACCCTTGCTGCAGGTCTGTCACCTCCCCCGACACCCTGTTGAGCCAGATGTCTCTGCCACCCTCTCTCAATGTCTTCTGCCTTTGCCTTCACAGCATTGCTGGGGTCCACATCCCGAGGTCTGGTCCACTTCTGCCTTCAGCTGCAGCCTGCTGGACAGTTCACAGCACGCAGAAGGCCCTCATGCTGCAGAGGCCAATGGGTGTGGTTGGATCCCTGTCTCTCCTACAAGCTAAGAGCTTGCTCATTGGAGAACCAGCTCACAGAGAAGTACAGGAGAGATCACCAGGGGGTGCCCCAAAGCTGTGGGGTGGAGCCAGGGTGGTAACCAAGTCTCCCTCCTATTGGAAGTTTTCCATCCACTTCTCAGGTTCCAGCTGCACCGAGCCGTGCAGCAACCCCAGAGAGGCATCCCTAGATTAGCCTTTCCTCCATTCCAGCCTCACTCCCCGTCTCCTGCTTCCTGGAACCAACTTCCAAATAAACATGTAAATCCAAGTCCTTGTCTCAAGCCTGCTTTTGGGGAAATCAAAACTAAGTGAACACTTCTCAGGTTGTAATTTTGTGTATGGGGGCTGATTTGTGAAATATTAATTTCCTCTGAGTCCATGAGTCCATGGTGGCTCTGTGTGTCCAATTTGCCTGTTACCATATCCTGAATGCAGTTTCTGATGCATAGCAACTGTTCAATAGATACATGTGAAATAAATGAATAAATGATTGCCATATCATGGGGTGGTAGTGATGCCAATTATCCTGCTTTGAGAAGGCAGTTGCAGGTCTGTAAGGCATAAGACACCTGTTCTTCGTGTCAGTGTGACCTGGCTCCTCTGGTTGTTGTGGAATGAACTGATCCTAATTCAGCCATATGTGGTCTGACAAAAGGGAAAGCAGTGTCCTAGAGCTCTGGCCAACAAACCCATCCTATCCTAGAGGACACCAGGTCCCAGAGGGAGTGTCAGTGTCAGCGGATGGGAGGCAGAGACAGAGATGGGGCTGAGCTGGTAGATGATGGGGTTACTGGACCCTGCACTTCCCACCTTACCTTGGATAGAACAAAACACACACAACTGAGCTGCTCTCAGCCCCATTCTAGGCTGGACCCCCCCACAAGAGGAATCTCAAATAAGTCTCCTTCAGCCTCAGGCTGTGTGAGCCAGGCTGAAAGCAGCACTGCCTGGAGGTGCACTGGCTGGAGGTGCTCCCTCTTGAAGGTGTACTGGCTTTGGATGGTCCCACCTGAAGGTGATGACTGGCAGTGCTCCCACCTCTAGGTGCACTGGCAGGAGGTGCTCCCTCTTGAAGGTGTGCTGGCTTTAGGTGGTCCCACCTGAAGGTGATGACTGGAGGTGCTCCCACCTCTAGGTGCACTGGCAGAAGGTGCTCCCTCTTGCAGGTGCACGAGTTTAGATGTTCTCACCAGAAAGTGCATGGGCTCAAGGTGCTCCCACCTGAAAGATGAATGGGAGGGGCATTTGTTTTTACTCTCAGATGAAGGTTACAAAAGTTTTTCTGTAAAAGACCAGATAGCAAATACCTCAGGCTTTGTGGGCCAGGTCAAAATGTCTCTGTTGCAACCTCTTGACTCAACCATCGAATCACTAAAGCAGTCAAAGGCAGTACATCAATGAATGGACATAGCTGTATCCCAATAAAACTTTATTTACAAATGAGCAGATTTGATTCACTGGCCCTAACTTGCCAACCCCTGCTCTAAAGTCACCTCAGGGATCCTATCCTGCCCCCAGATTGGTGGACAGGCTTTTCCTCTGCCCTACACCCTGGATCTTACCTGCAGCCATTGGGAGGTCTGGCCTCTTGGCTGAACTCTCAGGTTTCTGACAACTCACCCGAACTTACTCTATGTTCACTTCTCATTCTCTGTCTCTTTTTCCTTTCCTACCAGAGCATGAGAGTTGTGAGGGCCCAGATCCTGTCCCATGAGCTGTGGAGTCTGGCCTTGGCTCCTCCAATGTTGGCTGTGTGCCTTTGGCTGACAGACTCAGCCTTTCTAAGCTGAGCTCATCTGCCATCAGGGAGCACTGGGAAGAGAAACCGAAGTCAGCCAGGGGTGCACAGCTAATGAATAGCATAGCCAAGGGGCCCACTGAAGGGCTGGAAGGACTGAAGTAACATAAGGAGAAAGGGTGCTTCTGGCAGAGGGAGCCCCAGCTGCAAAGCTCAGGCAGCATGAACTAATGAACCTCCCTCTACAGAATATTAAAAACAAGCGAACAAATACACTCCATCATTGACATTGGTACTTAATTTCCTGCCCACCTCTCAAAGTACCTGTGAGGTTCCAAAGAGGGATGACAGGTGTGGGAGGGGCCTGGATGGGCAGAGGCTGGGGTTTGGTGTCTGGCTTTGTCTGTCGCATCCAGGAGCTCTTGGCCCTTTGGGCATTTGATTGGCCTGAGCTAACGTGCCTGAGAAAGGGAAGAGGATGAAGGGTTTTGGGCTGGAGGCCTTGGCTGTGCAGACCGTTTCCTCTGAACTGAGGACCAGGGCTCAGTCCAGAGTTCTTTTCTTTGCAAACCCTGGAGGTTCTGGTGGAGGCTGGACAGAAGCTGCAGCTTGGAGGGCAGGGGAGCTGCATGGCTGGGTCTGCTCTCAGAACAGCATGAAGCCTAGCCCAGCCCTCGATGTCTTCACCAGCAGATAATGTGGCCAAAAGGGTGGGAGGAGAAGGACAGACTGGCTCCTGGGTCCCCACGTGGCACCCCCGCAGCCCACTGAGCATACCACAGGGCGCTGCGCTCTTAGTCACACATGGGGGGCCAAGGAGCTGCCTAAATGCATCATTAAAGGGTCAAACTGCCTCCTTTGTCTCCTGGGACGGTGAGGCTCCCAGGAGCCCAGTAAGAAACCTCATATAGGAATGCGCTTTAGGTGGTTCAGGCCCTTGTGTCCTCGTGTGGACATTTCCTAAAGCCAGTGTGACAAATTATACAAACCTATGGCTTGAAACAACAGCAATTCATTCTTCCATAGTCCAAAATCAAGGTATCAGCAGGCTGGTTGCCCTGGAGACTCTGAGGGAGAAGCTGCCCCAGGCCCTGCTCCTGGCAGCTGCAGGCAGTCCTCAGCATTCCTAGCTCAGAGCCACATCCGTCCATCCTCCGCCTCCACCTCCACAGGCCTTCCTCCCTGTGTCCCTTTGTGTCTCAAATCTCCCTTTCCTTTCTTTTATCAGGACACTTGTCATTGGACTTAAGGCTCACCTAAAATCCACATGATCTCATCTCAAGATCTTTCACTTAATTTTATCCCTAAGGACTCTATTTCCAAATAAGGTTACATCCTCAGATACCTGGAGGCTTAAAACTTAGGCACATTTTTTTTAGGGACACAGTTCGACCCATTCCAGTGGATATGTACCTCATGGAGGCAGACATTACCCCCGAATTCCACCCCCACCCTCCGCCACCTCTCACACCTCCAGGTCTCCTTTGGAGAAACCCTTCAATCTTCCCTTGCCTTCGCCACTTCCTGTCTGGCTTCAAATCACCCTCATTCAATCTCCTCCACAACTGACTTCAATGAACTGAAGAGCAGCCTTCCCTCTCTCCAGCAAGCCACCCAGGCCTGAGCCTAATCCTCTAGTCGGCTCTCCTCTCGAGGTCCTGCTGTGTGGGTTTCCACCGGGAAAGTGAGAGGCCGAGATACCATCCCCTTTGTCTGGTAGCCAAAACCCAGTGTCCCAGGGCTGGGCTGGGTTCTTAATAAAGTTTGGGGGATGAGAGGCCGATGATGGCAAGGCTGGGCCCAGAAGGCCGATGAGGTCAGAATGCATTACTGCCCTGCAATTCTCTTGCTCCGAAGAAAGATTTTTTCTCCGGGAGTGAGTTTTCCCAGAAAAGATTTTTAAGACAACTGTCTAAAAGCTCTTCTCAAAAACCACACCTAAAAACAGAAGCCTTCCCTCTAGCCATCTGGACTCCTAGTAAAGAAAAAAAATGACAAGACAGAGGAAAGTGGTGTAAGTGGAAAAGTCAGCATGCAAGAGAGTGAGTTAGCCGGGTCAAGCTTGTCTTGGGAAGGGACACTTTGCCCTTCTCTGTCTCTTGTCTGGACTTTGATTCTCTTGTCTGCTTCTTTAAATGCAGGGGCATATTAACATCACTCAGAGTCTCGTAAACCTGGTGGTGTGGACTAGCTTCAGGCAGGTTGTGGTAATCACTCTGGGCCTTAGTCTCCTCACCTGAAAAATGGGATAATAAAACCTGTCTTGCACGATGGTCTAGAGAGTATATAAAATAAGATGGAGAAAGGGCGAGCCTGGTGCCTGGCACCTCAGTGGTGTTGGTGTAGTTTCACTTCGCCTCATAAACACTGATGGAATTGGTATGATTCTCTTTCCCACGGATTGGCCGGGTTCTGTCTCTTGTCCACACTCACCAGCTGGGCAGGACAGAGTCCGCAGACGTCCTGAGTCCATGTGACTCCAGAGCTCTGCTCTGACTCCCGACTGCCAAGTTCTGGCCTCTTTTCATCCTCTCTCTTTCTCAGGCTGCCTTTTCTTCAGTCTTCATCCCTCTCGGCTCTGTCCTTTCTCTGTAAAGCCAGGATTTATGATTAGTTTTGGGGCTCAGATGGGTCAGAGGACATGTGGAGGTGAAAAATTCTGGATCTGGACTCAGGAGACTGGAGACAGAGTCCAAGCCCAGTCTCCATGTGTAGTGAAACCTGGGCCAGCACCTCCTAGTCTGGACTGCCATTCTCACCTGCAGCCAGCTGTGCCGGTCACCCTCGTCCTTACCTTCTCTCAGGCTGCAGTGAGTTTGTGGAGGGAGAGGATGGAGACTGTTCTGTGTACAGAACATTGCAGCGTGCAGTTTCTCAATTCAAGCTCAGAGAGGATGTGCCAAAGCACCTGTAGGGAACTAGGAAGCCAGAATACAGCCCAGCCCATCTCACAGAGATGCCTTTAGAGACACAGTTGTCCAAATCCACTTCACACCTGGCTCAACATCTTCCAGTGGCTCTAGAAAGGACTCGCAATTTCAACAACTTTTTTTGTCAGTTTCCTTTTCTTTCCAATATCAATGGAAGGAATTTTTTAAAAAGTATATTTATATACGTTTATGTTCCTGAAATGAAATATTTAATGTTCTTGAAAAAAGTCAATTCCCCCAGAAAAAGTGCATTTGTTTGTGCCACCTGACCTGTGCACACACTACTCCCTGTGCCTGAAGCAGCCCTCCTTCCTATTTTGCTTATGTCCTACCAGCCCTTCCACATGTAGCTCGGCCAGGGCATTATTTTCCTCTGAGCCCCTGGGCTGGCTGAGGCTTCCGTGCCTCTTCCTAGGACCCCTATGGAGGCTATCATTTTCTGCCCCGAGCATCACCTGTCTGTGTCTGTATTGTGGACAAGCTCCTGTGTATGGAGCTCTGTCAATAGGACCAATATCTTCTCCATCTCCATGTTCTCCATCCCCACCATGACGTGACTGACGGAGTGAGAAAAGGAGGCTTTGCCCACCTGTCTCTGTGCCAGTCAGGTCTAAGATCCAGCCACAGAGGCTCAAAAATGCAAATCAAATGTGTCTGCTTCAAATTAAGTCCATTTTTCTGGTCTAGTGGGGGTAGAGCTGTTTCTTAGCCAATAAATATTAATAAGAAAAATAAACCAATCTTTTAGGCTTCTTTCCCCCAGCTGCCACCCCAGGGTTATAAATTATGTACTGACTGAGTCTGTTTTGACAGTTGTGATGAAGTGGTTTTCAGATTCGAAGAGCATTTCTCCTGAAAGAATGCAGCATTGCGCATTTTCAATACAATCACCACCGCCTTGCTCCTGCCCCTGCCCCCAGCTTCTTCCTGCCTAGGAGGAAGATTTGACTAGAGTAGCTATTTTTCTACTCTGGGGCCTTTTCTGCCACCACTTTGCCAAACAGAAACTGATTTTTTAAAAAATTTTTTATTATTTATTCATTTTTTTTTATGAAGCCTCACTCTGTCATGCTCAGGCTGGAGTGCAATGGCTCGATCTCAGCTCACTGCAGCCTCTGCCTCCTGTGTTCAAGCAATTCTCCTGCCTCAGCTTCCTGAGTAGCTGGGATTACAGGCGTGCACCACCACACTCAGCTAATTTTTGTATTTTTAGTAGAGACGGGGTTTCATCATGTTGGTCAGGCTGGTCTCGAACTCCTGACCTCATGATCTGCCCTCTTTGGCCTCCCAAACCTTTTGCCAACTTTTTGACATGGTTGTTTGTTTTTTTCTTGTAAATTTGTTTATTTTCCTTTTAGATTCTGGATATTAGACTCTTGTCAGATGGGTAGATTGTAAAAATTTCCTTCTATTCTGTAGGTTGCCTATTCATTTACACAATAGTTTCTTTTCCTGTGCAGAAACCCTTTAGTTTAATTAAATTCCACTTTAGAAGGATGTGTTTGCTTTCCCTTCCACCATGATTGTAAGTGACCTGAGGCTTCCCTAGCCATGCTAATCTGTGAGTCAATTAAACCTCTTTCTTTTATAAATTACCCTGTCTTGGGTATGTCTGTATTAGCAGCATAAGAACAGACTAATATACCTGGTATCCCAGCTTCCCCTTTTAAATTACCTCAATTTTCATTTCTATCATAGTGTCCATTCTAAGGCCAGTTCTAGTCACATGACTCTTCTGCCTAAAACAATTTTGTGTTTCTCTGATCTTAAAGTCTAAAATCCTTTGCATGGTTTATTTATAATATTAGGATAAGAAAGCAACTTATTTTTCTAGCTTCGTCTCCTATTAATCCTCTGTGTGGATGTTATACTTTAGCCACTCTGAATATCTTCTATTATGAGTTTAATTGTGTCCCCCACCAAAAGATATGTTGAAGTCCTGACTCCCAGGGCCTCAGAAAGTGACTTTATTTAGAAATAGGGTCTCCATAGTGTTAATCACATAATAATGAAGTCATTAGGTGGTCCCTAATCCAATAGGACTGAAGTCCTTAGGAAAGGGGAAATTTAGACATAGACACACATACAGGAAGAAGGCCGTGTGAAGAGGAAGGCAGAGACTGGGGTGATGCGTCTGTGAGCCAGAGAACTAAAGGACTATCAGCAGACTCCAGAAGCTGGGGGAGAGGCCTGGAACAGATTCCCTCTGGCAGCCCTCAGAAGGAAACAGCTCTGCTGATACCTTCATTCTGGACTTCTAACCTCCAGAACTGGTGAGAAAGTAAATACATTTTGTTTAAGGCACTCAAATTGTGGCACTTCGTTACGGCAGTCCTAGAAAACAAATACGTCTACTTCCATGCTCCCGCTTCTTTGTAGCAGCTTTCTACTCTGTTTTGAGCGCCCTTTCTTCCAAAATTTCTAGTAAACTCCTACTTGACCTGAGTCCAAGTCTATCCCTCTTTTTTGATAAACACCTTTTCTGGAAGTGTTTTCTAGGTCTTTTTCCAAACACCTTTTTAGAACACATGGGGACTGGTCTGAACAACCAAATGCCAACCAGCTCACTGTTTCCTGCCCCCGCCTCATTTTCTATATGCATGGTATTTACATACCTCGATGACAGCAGGGATCTTCTGGATAATGCTGTTTCGTCCTGAGTGCCTGTTTCCACTTCCCTCTGTGTGCCTTCTTGTACTGCAGAGCTAGGAAAAAATCAAAACCTACCTCTCCTGGACTTCCTTGTCATCAAGTCCTGGATACCAAAATTCTGGCTGCCAATCAGAACATAACATTTGGAAGGCAGAGGGGAAGCAGAGGCTCCTGTTCTTCTGTTTGTTGTTGTTGCTTTTTTCTTGCACGAATGTGGAAAGGTGAGTATTTAGAGGCAGTTGAAGCTGCTGGACTCAGGCTGGGAAGTCTAAGATCAAGGCACTGGCAGACTCAACGTCTGACATGGGTCTGCTTCATGGTTCTTGTGTCCTTACATGGTTGAAGGGGCAAGGCAGCTCTCTGAGGCCTCTTTCATGAAGGCACTCACCCCATTCATAAGGGCTCCACCCTCATAACTCAATCAGTTCCCAAAGGCCCTGCCATCATCACCCTGGAGACTAGGATTTAACATAAATTTTGGGGAGGACACAAATGTTCAGTTCGTAGCAAAGGTGGAAAGTGTCTGGGGATTTTTGTAGCCATTGAGAGGCTGGAACTGAGTGTCTAAATTACTAAGTTTATGGTCAGTTGGAAGTGTGGTTACTACCTATTCTCCACCTCTCCCTTCATACTGTTTCTACTATAGGGATAGAGACAAGCAGTTTACCATGGCAGTCTTTCTCCTATTGGTAACATCCAACATGGCTCCAGTTTCATACTGAGCAACAAGTGACCCCAAAATGTGATGATTTAAAATGATAGTTTCTTATGAACTCTCATTGTTATGTGGATTAACAGGCCATAACTGAGTGGTTCTTGCTTGGTCTTTTATATGGTTGAAGTCAGATGGCAGCTCGGGCTGGAGTCATCTGAAGACTCAGCTGGGCTAGATATCCAAGATTCATCTTCACCCATGTCTGGCACCTTGGTTAGGATGAATAAAGCACCTGGGGCCTGGCCGGGCCTCTCTCTTTATGCAGCTTCTCTACTTGACTATCTTGGGTCTTCTCTACCTGGCTAGTTTGGGTTTCCCCACATCATGGCAGTCTTAAGGTGGTTAAACAGCTTACATAGAATATTATTTCCCCAAGAATGAGTGTTTTTGGATCAAGCAGGGAATTACAATATTTATTCTGGCCCAGCTTTGAAAGTCATGCAGTGTCACTTCCTCCACATTTATTGGTTAAAGTCACAGGACCAGCCCAGATTCAAGGGGCAAGAATTATGCAGGGGTGTGCATATTGGAGACATAGTTCATTAGGACACACTGAGAGACAAACTATGATGGCTCCCTGTATATCCTCCTTAACCGTGAACAGATTATTTTCTGTCCCTGGAAGTCTTTAATATGAGTCAGGCCAGGCACGATGGCTCATGCCTATAATCCCAACACTTTGGGAGGCCAAGGCAGGCAGATCACTTGGAGTCAGGAGTTCAAGACCAGCCTGGGCAACATAGTGAAACCCCATCCCTACTAAAAATGCAAAAATGAGCTGGGCATGGTGGCACATGCCTGTAGTCCTAGCTACTGGGGAGGCTGAGGCGTAAGAATTGCCTGAATCCAGGAGGCAGAGGTTACAGTGAGCCGAGATCTCACCATTGCCCTCTAGGATGGATAACAGAGTGAGACTCTGTCTCAAAAAATGTATATATATGAGTTAGGAAAGGGCATTAATTAGACTATTACTTTATTTTGGTCAATTTCCTACTATGAAATACATCCCAGCCCTGATATCCACACTGTACCAATTAACTGATAGCCTGTGAGGGTGTATCACTACATGATATTCGGAGTGCATTTTGAAATGCAGAAAAGAGAACGATTTCCAGATATTACCTGAAAACTTCAGGTTAAGAAGCACTAGAATAGATTATCTCATTTTAATGTAATGTTAACAATTAGCATTTTTATTACACCCAAAAGAGCTCATTAAAACAACCATGTAATTGAACTAAGATCTATTATACACATTTTATAGAAGAATAGATGGAATTTTAGAGAAGGATACTGATGTACCCAAAGGAACATATCTTCTGTGGGTGAGCAGAGGCGCAAATCTAAATGTGTGACTCAAAGTTCACTGTTCCTTTGACTATAGTAAAGACAGCAGGTATGTGTCATGCATGACCTTATTTGCTCTCCCATGTCTATGCAGACATCACTAATCACTCAAGGATGTTTATTCTGCTAAATTGCGACGTTGGCTAGTAATCCTTCTCAACTCAGTGCTCTACCAATCACTTGAGGCTCAAGATAACATCTTACCATCTTGACATTCTACTATGTTGCCTGTCAGGAGGCTGAATGAATCCCACAATACAAAGATTACTTCTCCTTTGATCTGAGGGTTTTAAAACACAAGGAATATTCTCCATTCACTCACTCATTTATTTGTTTTTTAATTAAAAATAACCATGAATTATGCAGTCAATTTGGGGAACTCATAGCGGTAACATCTGGAGTGCAATGGATAAGTCTTGCCCAGGGAAAACCACCTTTGTGATCGTGATATCTCCCCTGCTAGGTAAGTATTATTCAGTCAATTCTAAGCTGCACATCTCCTGACAATTCCCATGCACATTTTAACATTTCTGACTTGGGGATGTGTCTTGCAGTCAATGTGGTGGTTTTTTTCCCCTCTTCTGAGCAATCTCTTTTGAATTGATGGTATATTGTTCAGTTGACAGCATCTTAGAATGAACAAAATATATCCATTCATGTATTTATGTATGTATTTGCAAAGTAAGTATTTGTATGTAGCTACTGGGTACTAAGCAGTTAGCCCACATTAATGAATGTGGCTCAGACCCAGCGTTCGAAGATAGGATTTTTCAGCCTTGGCATAATTGAGACTTGGGGCCAGATAATAATATTTTTCGGTGGGGCACTGTCCAGTGTGTTGTAGGATGTTTAGCAGAATCCCTGGTCTATACATATTGGTTGCCAGGGGCACCTTCAACCAATTATGACAACTAAAATGTCCCAGACATTGCCAACCCCTGGGTAGGGGGCAGGGGGCATAGGGAAGAGTGAGGAATCATCCCCAGGTGAGAACCGCTACTCTAGAAGTTAGCTTTTTGTCTCTGTTTTAAATCACTCATCCATGGAGTAGAGATTTTACTAAATGTGAGTCCAAGCAACTTTATTTTTTACCCATGTACCTTGGTAATTGAATGATACCTACTATTTTTAGGGTACTTGGTATGCACCGGAAACAGGATTATGCCCTTAACTCGTTGAATTCAGATAATGAAATACAGAGTGTCAGGAGGGATTATAGGTGGTCTCCAGCAACCCCTGTCTGAATTTAAACTCCTGGCTTGTGACTGCTAGCTGTTTGTTATCACAGGTAAGGCACAATCTTCCCTATGCCTCAATTTCTCCATCTGCAAAATGGAAGTGCTACAAGAACTATACAATGAAAACATTAAAATATGTAGAACCATGTAGCAGACATAAGAAATACTCATAAAGCACAGTTATTATTCTTAAAATCAATGATATTGGCATCATTATTTCACTTATCAAATGAGAATGTCAAAATCAGGGAAGTAAAGGAAATTGTCCAAGATCATGCAAGCAGCTGAGTGGCAGAGCTGAGAGTCAAACACTGTTATGACTGATTTAAAAGCTGAGGGTAAAACTCAGGAGCATGTAGCTCTCCTAGGCGGGGCTCTGGCATTAGCAGGCAGCTGGAGTCTAGGCTAGGCCAGGCTTGTGCACACTGTCTTATTCTATCAGGGTCGCTGAGGGTCGCGGGGTGGCCCTGTGAAGCAAGGTAATGGAAAAACACCATGGACTGTGACAAAAGTAAATGAGAAGCACACAGAAAGAAAGGTGGAAAATAAGAGATGGGAACCAATATAGGAGACACGTACTGGCACGGAGCCGGGGCTTAGCTGGTGACTGAGGTCAACATTTCTTATCACAGGCTTCTTTGTGCACTAGCTGGAGCCCTGCATGGCCTGAGTGTTTGGAGAGTGCTGTTGGAGTTTGCTTCTCTCTAGTTGTGGCTCCCTTTCCTTCGGCTGTGCTGTGTTGTCACTTACAGGTTCATCGCTCTCACCTCCATGAAGATGGCCCTGTCCTGGGCTTGGAGCCACTTACTGCTGGGGCCATGCTCAATTGTCCCCAAGTCTCCAGAATGTAGTGCCTTATGATGCTTGGTTATTACTTACTTGATAGAGAAACACATGATGGCATTTTATTCCAACGGAAATCCTCAACTCAAAGTCTCATTTCATAGTGAGGAAACTGAGGCAAATGAGTAAGGTACTTGAGCCTGGTTAGAGAGCAGGGAGTCTGGGTCATCTGGCACAAACTCCCCTACTCTTTCCATAGCTGTTCACACAGATAATAAACATCCATAATGTGTGATGCAACATTCATTCATTCACTCATTCATTCATCTCATGAAGTTATTGATCCTTGGTACATACAAACATCTGCTGAAATTCTTGACCCCATGTTGTCTGAACCACTCAGTTTAGCACTGGAGGCAGCTGTCCTGTGCTATTCATTCCTTCAGGAGATGTGCATTTGTACTTGCTCTGGTCTAGGCAGAGATTAGTTGCTGGGGATCTGTGGAGAATCTAGACTTGGTCCTGCCCTCAAGAAGTTCCAGTTCAATGCTTGAGACAGACTGGATGGTAGTTATTTTATCTGACAGTTGCTAAAATTGACCCAAGGCAGAGTGTGGCGATTGCTTGTTGATTGCCTTTTGGATGTGCATTGTGTTTCTACAAGTGCGTGGCAAGTGCTTTGCCGGTGAGGAATGCATCTTTTGCCCTTTTCATGTGCTGTATTAACGCTTAGGGCGTAGAACGTCATAACTTGGTCAGGCCCAACTGATATCCCTGCTAGGAACTCACCTGGGAGCTGAAGAAGGGAAGTGAATGGACTCAGGGTATGGTGTGGCCCATGCTGAGGAGTGAAACTGACCAGATATTCAAACAGGTTTGAAGGGTTTGGGGACCTCAGCTTGACCTCGGCTGAGTTGACATCTGAAAGGTCCCAGGATGTCTGGAGGTTATATCAGTTAACATGTTGGTTTCTTATTAATGCATAAGAAACTTTTCCCAAATTCAACTTCTTAAGGCATTAATTGGTGTTAATGGGTTTAGAGGTCAGCCTGCTTTTCTTCTGTTCTCTGCTGGGCTCAAGCATGTATCTGCAATCAGCTGTGGCTCGTGTTGGCAGCTCTGCTAATCCTGTGTGGACCGGCTCACAGGGAGCAGTTGGCTGCGGGCTGGGCTAGGGTGGCCTTGGCTTGAATAGAGCTTTCCTTCCCACATGATCTCTCTCCTCCCACCAGGCTGGACTTTGAGGTCTGGTTCAGAATTGTCACAAGGTAACTTTTGCTGCCTTCCATTGGCAAAGCAAGTTATAAGGCCAGCCCGGAATTGAGAGATGGGAAATAGGTCCCACCTCTTGATAGCAGAAACTACAAAGTTTCATTGCAGAGGGTGTAGACACAGGGAGAGTTGGAGGGTTAGGGTGATTGTGCAATCATTCGACCATAGGGACAGAGTAAGACAAGTCTTCTGGCAGATTCGATATCTGAGAATCTCCCTTAAGTTTCTGCAGGTTTCTAGAAGCTGGGAGCATAAGCCTTAGGATTTGACCCCTGTGAGAAGAGGCCAGTCAGGGGCCTCAGAATTACACCAGCCTTATGTAAGTAAGGTGGGCTGCAGGACATAGCTCTAATTCTTATTAGAGTTCAAGCAGGGCAGAAAGCCAACACAATAATCCATTTAATCCCCTGGTCAGATGTGGCTGGATTTGCAGGGGATGCAGCCATGCAGGCTGTCCAGACCTACATCTTGCATGGTGAACTGAGGCAGCATGGTAACTCTTCTCCCAGTGGTAATGATAAGGTACTTCCTGCTCTGCTTAGATGGATTCAGGGAGCGGTTGCAGCTGAAATTAAATCTAAACTACCTCTGTACCTAGTGCTGAGTAGACTTGGGATAAGGAGGATTCCATGGGGGTTAAGGTGTCTGTCAAGTGGAAATAGGTGGATCCTATCTCTCTCATATGCTAGCTGTTGATCTTGGATAGGTGCCTACACCTCTCTACACCTCACCTTAGTGAGACTTAAATGAAACGACACACATAAATGTTTTGGGAGTTAAGGTGTCTGTCAAGTGGAAATACACAGGTGAATCCTAGCTCCCTCATATGCTAGCTGTTGACCTTGGGTAGGTGCCTACACCTCTCTACACCTCACAATAGTGAGACTTAAATGAAACAACACACATAAATGTCTTGTGCAGTGTTTAGCAAAAGTAAGCATCCACAAAATATAATTTCATTTAAAAACACTTTGGCTTTTGAGTCTTTAATGACTCTGGCATCAAAATGTTGTACTAAAAAGAGCTGTAGCTTTAGAGAAAGATAAACCAACATGAAAGACTAACTCTACTACCTGACCCTGATTTGTGTAAATGAGGTTAGCATTTAATTTTAGACTTTAGGGTAATAACTATGTTCCCATTCTACCTTAATCTTGCATAATGCACACGGTTTATGTGGGATTGAATTCACTGAGCCCCCAGCTGGTCCAAGGGGCTTGTTTAACCTTTTCTCTGGCCACAATGATTAGTGCAGAGTTGTGCATGTGCCCCAAACTAGGCCAATCAGATTTCTCGCTGAGATTTTGCCAGTGCAATCAAAAAAAAGACCTTCCCTTTCTGTGGTCTCATGGGTTATAAGGACCACGTAGACAAAGAGCTGCTGGGGCCAATCTTGACACTCTGGGGATGGAGACTGAGAATAAAGTCAGGCAGAGGTGATGCAAAGCTGAGAGATTAATAATGATCAAGCCTTGATGCAATAGTTGAACCCCAGGATCTAGCTTTTCATGAGGTCAATGCTACCCTTGGACTTCCTAGTTATGTGGACTATTTTTATTTTTTGGTTTAAGTTTGAATTGTTTTTCTATCTGTTGAAACTAAATGATCCTAAATGATATGTCATGTAACTTCTTTGAGTCTCAATGTTCTCATCCTTAAAATATGAGAAACTGACATCCATTCCTTAAGGTTGTTTGTGAATTAAGTGTCTTTTTTCTGGGGCTAGCAGAGTGCCCAGGACTGGAAAGGCTGGCCAGATCAATGAGGGCCTGGGATGCCATGTGAATTGGTCTGGACTCTTTCATCACCAGTGCAATGCTATGGAAGTCTTTCTCTCTTGTTGGTAGTTGTAAATCCTCCAGTTTCTGTGACCCAGCGGTGGCTGAGAAAAGCCAAAGATTTGCCTATGTCAAGAGGAAGAAATAAAGCAGGGGAATGAGCTTTAAGGAGAGAAAATGGAATGAACAGCCCCTTTAGGCTACCAAGATGGCCATAATTCCTTGCTCTTTCTCTACATGCTTCTTGTTTATTAAACATTCATATTGACTTGAGTTTCTCGGGACTCTCTGTATCAGATGGCACTAAATTACAGTAACTGAATAGCCTGCTTTTATTTGCTGAGTGGCCATTTGAGGGCTGATAAGAAATTCTTTACTCAGGCTTGCTCTCTGCAAAGTCCACTGCCAAACACACAGCCACAATTTGTCCAGATATGCATTTGCATTTGGAGTTAGAAGGGTTTAGCAGATTCTTGTTTTTTGTGTATTTCCAATGCTTAATTTTCATTTGACCTTATTTGAACAAGTATTTGATGAGTATCTACTACATATCAGGCATGGTGCTCAGCATTGGAAAAAGAAAGATGAGTAACTATGGACGGCTCAGACCTTCTAAGGCATTTAAAATATACTCAAGTAGGAGAGATAGTGGCTAGAAACGTTTTATAAAATTTATATAAAGAATGGTTACCACTTGTTGAGCATCTACTGTGGGACAGACACTCTGCTAGGCACTGCATGCAAGTCATCTCATGAAATTCTCACTGCCACTGTGGAAAATTCATATTCCCTTTGCATACATGGGAAGATTTAGGCTCAGAAGAATTGAGCTCACCTGTACAAAATGTGCAGAGACTCCAAGTTTCTTTCAATATGTACTTTTCCTTCTTCTTCTGTTATCTTCACTGGTCATTAGAGAAATGCAAATCAAACCACATGGAGATACCATCTCATGCCAGTTAGAATGGCAATCATTAAAAAATCAAGAGACAACAGATACCAGAGAGGATGTGGAGAAAAAAGAACACTTTTACACTGTTGGTGGGAGTGTAAATTAGTTCAACCATTGTGGAAGATGGTGTGGCGATTCCTCAAGGATCTAGAAATAGAAATTCCTTTTGACCCAGCCATCCCATTACTGGGTATATACCCAAAGGATTATAAATCATTCTATTATAAAGACACATGCACACGTACATTAATTGTGGCACTGTTTACAATAGCAAAGACCTGGAACCAACTCAAATGCCCATCAGTGATAGACTGGACAAAGAAAATGTGGCACATATACATTGTGGAATACTATGCAGCCATAAAAAAGGATAAGTTCATGTCCTTTTTAGGGACATGGATGAATCTGGAAACCATCATTCTCAGCAAACTGACACAAAAACAGAAAACCAAACGCTGCATGTTCTCACTCATAGGCAGGTGTTGAACAATGAGAACACATGGACACAGGGAGGAAATATCACACACTGGGGTCTGTTGGGGGGTTGGGGACTAGGGTAGGGATAGCAGGGGTGGGGAGTTTAGGGAGGGATAACATTGGGAAAAATGCCTGATGTAGGTGACAGGGGGATGGAGACAGCAAACCACCATGGCATGTGTGTACTATGCAACAGTCCTGCATGATCTGCACATGTACCACAGAACTTAAAGTACAATTAAAAAAAAAACATGGTTGAGATTTATAAGGGGAGAGGGCTCTGTGAAAGCAGATAACTTGTCTCAGAGAAACACTTCTTTTTCATGTTCTCTAATTCCTCCTTCTTGCCTGGGACAAGGATGTGATAGCTAGAATATTTCCAGATGTCTTAGTCCAGGATGTGAGCTTCAGAATGGAAATCATGGGCAAAGAGTAATGGAGCAGAATGACAGAAAAGTCTGAGCCCTTTACTACCATGGAGCCACCAGCAGAGCCCTGGATTGTCTACCCTAGACTTGTTTTAATGAGAGAAAATTACCACCATCTCATTTACTGCTCAATTTAGGTTTTTTTGTTCCACACAGCCAAGTTACAGCTAATCAAGTCTCACAGCTAGTAAGTAGCAGAGCTGAGATTTGAAATGAGGACTTTCTTAGTTTAAAGTGCATTTCATTCGCCACTGTGTGGTTCATTCATCTGGAGAACATCCATGTGTGTTCCTTTGCATGCTCTCCACTGTGTTAGGTACTAAAGATGCTAAGATGAATAAAACCATATGACAATTTAGTTCTGACATACACTAGAGGCATGTAAGAGAGAGAATAACCACCTACCTCAGTGGCAAAAGTAATTGCAAAGTGGTCAACATCAGCAGAAGTTTTTTTGTTTTTTGTTTTTTGTTTTTTTAAAAAAAACAAAAACAAAAAATGAGTTTCGCTCTTGTTGCCCATGCTGGAGTGCAGTGGTGCAATCTCGGCTCAATGTAACCTCCACCTTCCGGGTTCAAGTGATTCTCCTGCCTCAGCCTCCTGAGTAGTTGGGATTACAGGTGCCCACGACCATGCCTGGCTAATTTTTTGTATTTTTAGTAGAGATGGGGTTTCGCCATGTTGGCCAGGGTGATCTCAAACTCCTGACCTCAGGTGATCCACCTGCCTCAGCTTCCCAAAATGCAGGGATTACAGGTGTGAGCCACTGCGCTTGGCCATAAATTTTTAATATTTGGATTTACTAATAAAATGGAGAAAGGGTTATTATATTCAAAACAACTAGATGACTCAGGGTTACATTGAGGATTGAGAGAAGGCAGAACTTTCTAACAATTATGGCTGTCTTGACAGTTAACTTTTAAATTGCTTTGTAAGGGTATTGGCCTTTGCCATGTAACAAACCATCCTATAATATAAGTATGTAAATAAACATTTTGTTTGCTTATGTATCTATAGATCAGCAACTGGAGTTGGGCTTAGCTGAGCAGTTCTGATCTTGCCAGAATCTCCAAGGTGCTCAATGATGGGATAAGAAGCTTGGTCTCATTCTAGTGATGTGGTATTCCCTGACAATCCTGGCATTAGAAACATAGTTTATCATTATATTTTCTTGTTAATTAGCTCCAATTTCTTATTAATTTTCTCTGTTTTCTCATTGATCTATACCCAGCATTTGTCATAACATATATAAGCCAGTGATTATACATTACTGGGGAAGGAGAGAGATTCTGATTGGTGGAGTGATGGAAGAGACATTTTGTAATGTATTAAAGTTTAAATAATGACTCAACATTTTTACCCAAAGTGCATATCTTCACTGATGGTCTCCTTGAGTCTTGAATTAAACTGTTGTATTTATGTATAAAATACTATTATCATTGCTCTTAAAGTTGCTGATATGTTATGAAACAATTCATGAACTTGAAGAATCTTATAACACAGAGAGCACAGAAGGGATTGATATGACCCCAGAAATATCAATTGGGGGAGCTGCCATGGTACATGAACTGCCTCTATCAAGGTCGACTTCCAGCTGTTCGATGGGAGGCAACCATTCTCTCTCTCCACCCATTGAACCCTCAGGTATCTAGTCACCAACACAAACAAGATCCTCTGGGGTATTGCTGAAGGCATGAGGGAGGCCAAAAGTGGGAGGAGAGGGCCTGGGAGAACATGAGCACAAACAGTTGTGTGGGATGAAGCCACAATTAAAAGGGGACGAGGCTTTGAGAGTGTGATCTTCAGGATAGAAGTGGGGTACTGAGTAGGCATTTGGTTCAAGAGAAGACCAAAAATTTGGGCCGTGCTTCTTGGCGTCTTATGTTCAGAGCCTATGGTGGGTATATGTGGTGGGGGGTGGTGCATGGTGTGGGGCAGGGGTCTGCAACCCCACTCCCTAACCCTAGACTGTGGGCCCATTCCAATCTGTGGCCTGTTAGGAGCCAGGCTACAAGCAGGAGCACTGTCACGATCAGCACCTCCTGTCAGATCAGCGGTGGCACTAGGTTTTCATAAAAGCGTGAATCCTATTGTGAACTGTGCACTTGAGTGATCTAGGTTGAGCACTCCTTATGAAAATCTAATGCCTGATGATCTGAGGTGGAACAGTTTCATCCCCAAACCATCACCCACCACCATCCACCATCCATGGAAAATTGTCTCCCAGGAAACTGCTCCCTGGTGCCAAAAAGGTTGGGAATTGCTGGTGTGGGGGAACCAGGGTTGTGAAAATTCCAGGCAGGGGAAACAGCAGACTTAAAGTGAAGCACTAAAGAAGTCCAATGTCACTGAGGAAAGAGTAAAAAGTGAGGGGCCCCATGTCTCCAATCTCTGCAAAACCCAGAGTGACACCAAGGTCCAGTACTTCCTCCCCCCTTGGAAGGCTCCATCTTATAGAGTGTGTCATTCTCTTGGCACCACTAGACTTGATAATCTGTCAGGATTTTACATTCTTATAGGTTTGCTGAGACAGTGTCCATTAATTAATAGTGATAACAGAGAGTATCACTGTTATTCCTAATTTCCAGTGAAGAAAGTGAAACTTGGAAGGGCAGCAGTCTTGGTAAAGGTGGCTCAGTAGGTAAGGGGAGGAACTAGAACCTGAACTGAGGTTTTTCCTGTCGACCCATGTGGCTCATTAGGCTCATGTGTGTGCATTTACACAAGCCCAAATCTGCTTAGATCTTGAAATCGCCATCTTGCAATCTCTGATTCTGCAAATATGTATTAAATGCCTAATGTATATCTCACAGGGGATAGAGTCCTGAGAAAGAAAATGTCTCTACTGTCATGGAGCTACCCTTCCGGTCACAGAGAAAAATGATGACCCAGTCATAAAACAAGCAGAACATTGTTTTAAATGGTGCTAAGTGTAAGGAAAAAAACAGAAAGCAGGATACGGCGGCAGGGGACAGTGAGGATTGCGTGGGATTTCAGGAGGGTGGTCAATGAGGGCTTCTTTGGGGAGGGGGCATGAGAGCAGGCTCTTCTTGCCTCTCTCTTCATTGCCCTGTCTGGTGGCAGGTCCAAGGTGTGCAGGGCCTGAAAATTCTACAACTATGGTGGGCGTCTTTGGGAAAAATTATACAAAATTGTGAAGAGAAAATTCAATTTAAAATGAATATTTTTTTAGGATGACAAAAGAAATAACAAATTCTATAAATTGAAAATCTACGGCCAGGTTCAGTGGCTCACCCCTGTAATCCCAGCACTTTGGGAGGCTGAGGCGGGTGGATCACAAAGTCAGGAGTTCAAGGCCAGCCTGGCCAACATGGTGAAAACCTATCTCTATTAAAAATACTAAAATTAGCCAAGCATGGTGGCACACACCTGTAATCTCAGCTACTTAGGAGGCTGAGGCAGGAGAATTGCTTGAACCCAGAAGCTGGATGTTGCTCTGAGCCAAGATTGCACCTTTGCACTCCAGCCTGGGTGATAGAGCAAGACTCCATTAAAAAAACAAATCTACAAAATCCAAAATAATCTCACCAAATCTGGAAAAATAGCTTAATTTTCAAAAATTAACTTTCAGGCACACCTCTATAACATGTTTTCCCTAAGGTGTTAGGTGCATTCTCATCTGTTGCCTTGCTACATGTCAACAAGTTTGTAATAATTTCTAGTGAGAGAAGAGAGAGTGGAGTCAGTCTTTTTTTTTCTAGCATGGTGGATTAAAGTAGCTTTGACTGAAAAATCAGGAAAGTTATTTTCAGGATCCCAAGGCATTGTTGATCATGTTATGCAAAATTTTATCAATTTGGAGAAAACACTATCATATTTTTTATGTATATGAGAGATCAGATTTAAGTTTTCTGGTATAATGACTAAATATTAAATCAGCTTTGAATTACTAATGCTCATTATTTGCTTGTCAATAATGTCCTCTTGTGGAAATGTATTTTGAGTTTTACAATACCTCCATTGATGTCAGCATTTTGTTTCAAATCCACCAGAAATATGAATATCTTTCCAAAATGTTCACATGCTTCACTCCTTTATGGACAATATGAGAACCTATGCATTATTTCTATGAGGAGGATCACTCTTCCTTTTAATGAATTACCACATTTAGTGTGATCTGAATATTGGATTTGTTATAATTTGCTTCTAAATGTCAGGATAATTTCTATCGCTTTTTTTCACTCATATTTTAATTTTGTTTCCATTAATTTTTAACTGAATTTCTTCTCATCTCCTTAATGTATAAATTTAAAGATAATAAAATAATGTAGCCTTCACACACATCCAATTCAGGAAACTGTAATTTCTTATTTGTTTTATGGAAACATTCCAGAATGCCTTCTCAAATTATAATTTAAATGTTTTATTTAAGCTTTATCAATGCTTTGAATAATTTTTTTTTTACATTTTGTTTGTGCTCAGGTTTCTCCTCTGAGCTTTAAAAAAATGTATCAATGTCCTTCAAATATTTTTAGCTCCACATGCAAGTCTTAAATAGCTTCTTAATGGCCAAGGCATTTTATCACCCCTAAAAGCTTTAAAGGAAGATCCAAGTTGGCACATGTGATGTACAGATAATGACCCATCTACAATTCAAACCTGAAAATAAAACATTTAATGTAGCAGAATACCAAAGTCATCAACAACCTCAGAACTGTAGATGCAGCTTTTACTACTACAGGATTACACACTGTGCCATTTACAAATATTTTTAAAGAGCACGTGGGGCCCTTTGTTCTCTGGAATAGCAGTGTTTTTGTGTGGCTGACCATGAATGACATTCAAGAGCAGGCAGCAGCAGTATTCCAAATGTTTCACTTTGTTGAATAAAGTCATAGACAAATAGTTGTCAGCAAAACAGTTAAAAATTTCTTGTAGGGTTTTCTCAGGAGTAGCACACAATATTTTCCACAAATCAGTGTTTGTTACATCCAATGTAGAATCTATAATAATGGAGTAGTATTTGGTGTCTGGTTCATTGGAAGTATCACTTAATGAAACACAGTTTACAACCGAAACAGCACCAAGCCCTTAGTCTTCAGAGGGGCCAGCCATGATCTCAGCAGTTTGGCCATTATTATTATTTTTAAACGTCTGTTTCAGAAGCACCTTGAATCCTTCTTATGTTCTGTTTGATTCTTTGTAAACATTACTGTGATTGCGATATTGGAAAAAGCAGTGGTTTTCAGTGGAACAGATATAAATGAAAATACTGTTCATTGTAACAGGCCATCACAAAAGATCACAGAACTTCTTCAAATTGATGAATTCTTCAAAGTGAAGCTGCTGTTGACCCTAAGGCCAGTTCTGTTGATCGTACAAATTGTGTTTTATTTTGCTCTTACTTTCATGTGTCTTCTGCTTTTGGTTTCTGTTTGAGAGTGTCCTGATTTTCACAATCTTTATTATCCCATCAGTTGTCATTTTATCTTTATATTTTGGCCTATTATGCTTTGTTTCCTTCTCTTTACTATGACTTTAGCCATTGGAGTTTTTATTTCTGCTGTTTTGAGTTTTTGACATCTTGAAGATTCTTCCAGTCTTCGTTCATTTATGTATTTTTTTTTAGCTTCTCCTAAGATGCTTCCTTCACATCACATTTAAATTTTGAGATGATTAATAATTCTGAAAATTTATACAATTAATCTGAAAGTAAGGCATGCATAAAAGCAATTGAAATGCTTTGAAACATTGCCCCTACACTAGACCTCACTTTATCCATGTTTTGCTTTCTGTGGTTTCAGTTACCCTAGGTCAACCACAGTCTGAAAATATTAAATAGAAAACTCCATAAATAAATAATTCATAAGTTTTAAATTACTTGCTGTTCTGAGTAACATCATAAAATCTCACACTGTCCAGCTCTGTCCCACTTGGGACATGAATCACCCCTTTGTCCAGCATATCTATGATGTAGACGCTACCTGCCCATTAGTGGCTTAGCAGCAGTCTTGGCTATCAGATTGACTGCTGCAGTCTCACAGTGCTTGTGTTCAACTAACGCTTATTTTACTCTTATTGCAGTATATTGTTATAATTGTTCTATTAGTTATTGTTGTTCATCTCTGCCTGTGCTTAATTTGTGAATTAAACTTTATCATAAGTATGTATGTATAGGCAAAAGTGTAGTATACATGAGGTTTGGTTTCAGGTATCTGCAGGGGGTCGTAGAACATAATCCCCAATAGGCAAGATGGGGACTGCCATACTTTGTATTGTGCTACTTAATTGTGTAATCTAGTTTTTCTTACTCCACATGTATTGACTTCCTGATAAATGTGTAGGAAATTGTCAATTGTTTCTTCAGGCTGTTTTGCTTTGTTGCTGACAATTTCGTTTTCTCTTTCATCTGGAACCAGTAGACTTCCTCAGGACAAAATGCACTGGATATGCTAAATGCAAACCAATAGGTTGGGATGTAGAGAACATGTAACTTCTCACATAGACATATTTGCTTTCTTCTACTCTGCTGCAAATTTACACTCACAGGATCTGATAAATTCTATTTTGTGCAATTTCCATCATTAAAGAAAAACATAAAGAGTGCATTTATAATTGTACCTGCTGAGTTTTGAGCATGTTACTGACAGGAGATAACTTCTGTTTTGACTGGAAATCAATGAGAACCAAACATAATTGTACACAGTTGATGACTGGAAGAATTTTCCATGAACTGGTTTCTGGCTATGCACATTTCAGATCTCATTTCTCTTCCACGAGCCACAGATGGCTATTTCAGAGCACTAAAGCAGGGGTCCCAAACCCCGGTTAGGAACTGGGCCACACAGCAGGAGGTGAGTGGTGGGTGAGTTAACATTACTGTCTGAGCTCTGCCTCCTGTCAGATCAGTGGTGCCATTAGATTCTCATAGGAGCACAAACCCTATTGTGAGTTGTGCATGCAAAGGATCTAGGTTGCATGCTCCTTATGAGAATCTAATGTCTGATGATCTCAGGTGGAACAGTTTCATTCCAAAACCATCCCCCCATCATCCTGTTTTGGAAAATATTGTCTTCCACAAAACTGGTCTCTGGTGCCAAAAAGTTTGAGGATTGCTGTACTTAAGGACAAGTTTATATGATGATGACTCCGCATCTTCACGTCTCTGGGGTGCAGGGTGAGTTGTCACATAGGGAGAGTAGAGACTTCTGGAAGCTCTTCCTATACCAGGATGGCTAGCTGTCAGGGTCCCCACCTGCAGGGGTCTGCCTGCAGGCCCTGACTGAAGGGTAGATGACTAAGGTACACTAACACACAAATAATGCTTTGCCAGTTAGGCTAAGGGTCTGTGGCTGCTTACAGATTCCCTGGAGAGTACTGTAAACAGTTGCAGCTGCCAGCCCCCAGCAGCCAGAGAGACTTGCATTTAGTTAGTAAAGTTTAATTGACAAAGCTTGCATCAACACCACTAGAGGCTGAAGATTAAAGCACAGATTCCAATGCCCAAAACAAACACCATTAATGGATAATATCCCTGGTCAACCTCCCTCCGAGAGGGCCATCTGGCTCAAAGGTTAGTTTTAAAACCACATGAGTAAATAGGTTAGTTAGGTAAACTCCCCCACATACTCTAGCAATTTGCTTTACTTGTTAACTAAATGTAAGGGGGATTTAGGCTTCCTTTAGCCAAAACGTCTACTGAAACTATGAAAAAACCCTTAGGCCTTCCAAAAGGATCTGAGACCTTAGTGTTAGAATTTTCTCTACTATTTTTCCTTTAATATTTTTGCTACCCTCCTGAGTGAATTCCCACATCTAGCAATAATTTAACTCTAAATGGCAGTGCCTTGGGACAAGCATTGCCTGTCTCTTCATGGCAGGAATCAAGGGCAGTAGTGCAAGTCACGAGAGCCACTGTCCATGAGTTCATGTCATAGCAGCACAAGAGCCTTTCCTAGGTGAAGAGCAGATAGAGATAGGAGAGCTCCACCCAAACCCACTGCAATTGGATGTCCACCACCTGTGTCTCTCCCTCCAGGGATCCAGGGCTGTGCAGCTTCTCCAAAAAGGTGTACAGATGCAACCTCAGGAGGGAGGTGGTATGGAGGGTAGTCCTGCTTTGTGGCACCTGAGCTCTGTGCCCTGGTCATCATCCCTGCCCTCACCATAAACACACCAGAATTTACTCATACTAGTGGTTGACTTGGCTGTTCCCCAAAATCCACAACCAGATAGGGTAGCTCACACCCCAGAGAATAGTAGCTTACAGGATATGAAGAGTAACATATCACAAAGAATCACAAAGACAATGTGCAAAGACACTTTCTGAACCACAAACGCTGGTGGTGGGGAGTGAGAGTGAAATAAGAAAGATAGGCCAGGTACAGTGGCTCACGCCTGTAATCTCAGCACTCTGGGAGGCCGAGGCTGGTGGATCACGAGGTCAAGAGATCGAGACCATCCTGGCCAACATGGTGAAACCCCATCTCTACTAAAAATACAAAAATTAGCTGGGCATGGTAGCACGCACCTATAGTCCCAGCTACTCGGGAGGCTGAGGCAAGATAATTGCTTAAACCCGGGAGGCAGAGGTTGCAGTGAGCCAAGATCGTGCCACTGCACTCCAGCCTGGTGCTGGCAATGGAGAGAGACTCTGTCTCAAAAAAAAATAAAAAAAATAAGCAAGACAAAAATACTTCAAGAGACAGGAGAAGCTATTAGTAATGGGGAGTAAGGAGTTAAAAATCATAAATAAAAGCCACACACTAGGAACAAGGTAGAAATATTAGGTATAAATATCTATTTGTTCTGGATTTAAGATTGTAGCTCCTATAGTGTCCTGGTTATGACGTCCAAAGAATTGCATTGATAAGGAACAGGGGAAACCAGAAGTGTGCATGAGTGAAGTTCCAGGGCAAGGGGCCTTCAGCATGGGCAGCCCTGGCTTCAACACAGACCTGAGCTCTTTCACTGAAACCCAGGACACTTTTCCTTCAGAAAGTGGTAACATTCTTAAGCCAACTGAGGTCAAGTCCTGCAGTGCCTCCCCCGAGGCACTTCTGCAGCTCTTCCCATTTCCTGGCAGGCAGATTGAGCCTAGACTGCTTAGGATAATGAGCTTCATCAAAACACTGGGAAAACCAGTGAGGCTCATCATCCCTTCCATTTGAAAGTAAGAATTAAAAATAAGTTAAATTCTTATTTTTAAGTTCACACGTGTAGAAGATCATGCAGAGGCCTCAAATTGCTCCTATCCAGTAGGCACGCCCCTTTCCAGTGTGATTTTCGATCTTTCTCCCACCCAGAGGTGAGTCAATATCTTCACTCCTTCGAATCTGGGCTGACCATGTAACTTGCTTTGACCGACAGAGTGTGGTAGAAGGGATGTGGAGCAAGTTCCAGAGCACCCACCCATAAGGCCTTGTGATATCTATCTTGCCCTTCTGGGCTTCTTCTTTGAGACCTCCAAGTGGCAAGGAAGTTAGAATGAAAGACCACATGGAGAGAGACCCAGGGATTGCAGCTGCCCCAGCTGCCCCTTCCTGCTTTGCTTGTACAGCCCTAGCCAATCCACAGCTGGCTGCAGCCACACACATGCGCCAATGAGGCCACAAGAACACACCGTCAACTGATTAGTCCTCATAACACATAACTCATCATTGCTTCAAGCCACTGTTTTAGGGAGGCTTGTTACACAGGAATTATAAGAACTACAACCATGATTGCTTCCTAATCACATCTAAATATGGTGGGCTATAGATTACTGACCCCTTTGTTCCGATGAGAAATGAAATCTCTGGCTGTGTATGTAGTGTGGTCCCGTCACACAGGTGGAAGTGGTGAGCTGGGCAGGATAGCTGCATGGGAGGGAGGGAAGAATGCAGACCAGCAGTTGGTCTGGGGGAGGTGGAGAGGGGTCGGATGTGAGAGGATGCTGCCAGGTCATTGGTGCCACTAGGCTTCGTCTTCCACTTCCTTTCTTAATATCTAAGACATTTTCTTGGCACAGAGGCCTTGAAATGAGACAGATGAGGATTGGCTTTCTGTCTCTGCCCCTTAATTCCTGGCTGGGACACCTTGACCAAATGACATAATTTCTCTGATGTCAGTCACTTCCTTTATAAAACAGCAGCTATAATATTTTTTCACTTGGGTTTCTCACGATGTTATGGGATGACTTTTTTTTTTGTGACTACACACTGTGCCTCACACATTGATGCCCAATAAATGGTTCTTTATTCTCTTTTTCCACCAACTTCCTTATACCTCTATTTTCATTGCCTCTTCCAGAAAATAGGAAAACAGAGCCTAAGCTCACAGCTTGTTTTCTGTCATGATGAAATAAAATAATAATTATAACAAGGTATTTTATAATTTCTAGAATGATATTAGTATAAATCTTTGAGACCCAGGAACAAAGTAAGGTGATATCAGAGTACTGTGGCTAATGGTATGGGGATTTGGTGTCAGACAAGCCTAGATTCTAATCCAGATATCCAATTTGACTGGCCATATAACACTGGGCCAGTTAACTAACCACTCTGTGCTTCAGTTTCCTCATATTAAACTTGCAGATAGTAATATGAACTACCTCAAATATCTGTAGTTTAAGGATTAAACAAGGTTAAAAACCTAAGGATTTAGCTTGGCATATAGTAAATACTAATAATGCTGTTACAGTGAAAATAACTAGTCTACTTCCTTTACTCTCATTCTTCCAGCCTCATCCCATAATGAGGATGGTAGCCCCCCCAAGAATTGAACTCCTGATTTCAAAGAAAGAGACAATGACATAAAAATTTCAGTTGGTACCTTGAATAGCATAGGGTGGATAGCTGGAATAGGTGGCTCTTTGCTTAGCACCGTGTTACAGATATCCCTCTGGTCATAATAATTCAAATCTTTCTTATAGACTTTTCCTATAGTCTCATCCCATTATAGTGGTCAGTGTCCAGGGTTGTGTCATCTCAACAGGTCCAAGTGCGATGAAGCTTCTCAGGTTCCATGCCTGGATCACCTCTTTTTGGGTACTGCTCCTTTCCGTCTGAAGATGTATGAACTAGAGATAAGTTATCTACCCCACCTTGTATCACACACACGTCAACAATTGATAGCTGAGAAGGTATAGGATAATTGACATAGATATTCTTATTCGAAAAAGGGGAAACCTAGAGGTACACAGGCATCATTGGACCACAGCAATTCTGGAATTCACTGGGATGCATGTTGCCTGTTCCTGGGTTGCACTCAGCCCCACTCCTTGGGAGTTGTTCTTTATTCATCATAGCTTGATATTGGGCTTCTCAGACTTTAGAACTGTGAGCCAATAAATTTCTATTTATTATAGATTGCCCAATTTGTGGTATTCTGTTATAGCAGTATTAAATGGTCTAAGACATAATTGATTGAAAAAAAGTGAAGTTTAAAAAGAATCAGGGAAGGGAAGAGTAAGTACTTTGTAAAGCAAGTATAATATTAGTACTGACTTCATAATGTTATTACAAAGATTGAGATAATACTTATAAAATATCTGTAACAGAGCAAAAGCTCAATAAATAATTGATTTATTTTATTTTAATTTTTTCTATGTCCAAAGAGTAGAGGGAAATGAAAAAGTAGTCCCTCCTACATGCTAACTCTGGAGAGAATTTATGCCATGATAAGAAGAAAATTATGATATCCCTGGAAAGATCTCAGCATCCTAACTATCAAATGTTTTTTATGCATAAAGTCCCCCAAAGTAGGCAGAATATAACTAAAATGTAGCGAGGGCCAGACATTTAGAGATTGCAGGGCTCCTATCTCTTTCACAGGTATGTGCGTGCATGGTACCGACTCTTACCAATCAACGCTTAGACTCTGAAAATGTGATGTACTTCTTTTTTCACTTGTGCTGTGATTTGCCAATTTCTAATGAAATAAATGCTGATCTTACTCAGAATGCAACTTACTTCACTCAGTAACAGTAAACTGTGCTAGGCATAGTGATGAAACCCACATAGGAGAGTCAAATCAGAAACAGGTGTGCCTGCTGCGCATCTGTACTACACAGCAGACTAGGAGTTGTTTTAGAATAAAGAAGACGCCATGGGAGTCTCAGAGAGGAAAGTGATTCAATTAGAAAGAAAGTTCTTGTGGAAGTTTCTAAGTTGCTTCCTACAGGAAGCCATCCTGGTGTTTAACTAGTTCCTACTCTGTGCTACTCTGCACTTTGTACCTGTTTTTAGTTTAGACATTGCAGAGTGACACTAAATTGGGGCTGGAATTTGAATTCAGATTTGTCTGATTTCAACTGCCATGACCTTTTATAGTTCCGTCAGAGACTCTGGCTGCTTTGTGTATCAGTACATTGCCTAGTTGAAAAGCTATGTGCTTAACGTTTGAGTTAATTAACTAATAAATAATAGTGACTTAGAAGGTTACAAATAAGTGTACCAGGGAAATTCAAACAAAAAGAAAGTAGAGAATGCAATATTAATATAAGAGAATGTAGATTTCAAGGTAAAAATCATTACAGGAGGCAAAGGAGGCACTAAATATATGTAAAGGATGACTTTGACAATGATAATCAGGAACACCTCTGTATCACATAATACAGCACAACACCATTCATCTTCATAAAGCTAGACATGCAAGAGACATAGGGAAAAACAGAAACACACCAATAGCAGGAAATATCAGCCACAGAAAACCTACGTTGACTTATCTGACTTATCTTGGTCCAGGATAAGTCAAGAGGAAAAAAGGTACAAGATTACAGAAAAGCCAAACAAAAAAACAAGGCAGTTCTCACTGATATATTAAACTTCATATGCTGAAAAATTTTAAATGTTTCATGAAACAGTCACTAAAATTTAGCAAATACTAGCCTCAAAGGAAATGTGAACAAATTACAAATACAGATGTATTTGATAACAATTACATACATCTAGGCATGAACAAAATCAGAAAAAAATATTTAGCTCTTAGAAGTTAAAAATATGTCTCAAGTAACTATAGGTTCAAAAAAATCTACAAACTCTAAGTAGAGAATATCTACAAAATGCTGCTAATGAAAACACTGCATATCAGACCTCGTGGGTTATGGTGAAAATAGCAGTCAGAAGAAAATTCATGGTCTTCAATACATACCTCAACAAACAAAAATATATAAAGATTTACAAATTAAACATAAAAACAAGAAATTAGAAAGAGATAATAGCAACAACAACTATGACAAAGCTATAGGAAAGCAGAATAAAAAAAATAATAAAGACAAAAGCAGAAAATTGATGATTTGGAAATTGTGAAAGGAGAAAAACTGATAGAAAAAAGAATGATTGTTGGAAACAAATATACTGCAAGAAAAAGTGGTGGGATTATGTGGAAATACACAATATCTTTAAAGGGGAAAGAATAACAACAGAAAGAGAAGAAATTAGAATTGCAAAAGAATATGCTGCTTAAATCTGTGCAAACAGAAAACTTAGATGAAGTGCCATTGTTCCACAGAAACACATATTCCCAAAGCTGATCTAGAAGACATGAAAAGCAATCTAAACAGGACAATTTACATGAAAGAATAGAGAAAATTGTCAAAGGAGACAACCTCCTCCACAAATAAAAAAATCAAATCTAGATGGTTTCACGGCGGATTTTTGCCAAAGATTGAAAGAACAGATAGTTTCATTGCTATTTAAACTTCTCCATAGTACCAATAAAAAAGAAATCTTCCAAATTCTTCATATGTCATGTACATAGCATTGACTCCGAAACATTAAAAAATCACACAGAAATGAAATTATAGGAAGTCTCATTTGTGATAATAGTACAAAGTTCTATATAAAATATTAAACAATTCAATAACACATTTAAAAAGCTCAACATGATTATATGGCATTTATTCTAATAATCCAAGAATGTTGCATTACAAGACAATATGTTTAAATCATCATACTTATATATCTGAGGAAAACATTCTTATGAGAATCTTCATAGATGCTGCATAGGCATCAGACAAAATTGAATATTTATTTTTGATGGAAAGCAGTTCAACAAAATGGGAATTCACAAATATGGTCCTAACTTGGTAAATAATAGCTCTTTTGTCACAAAGGCAGTTGTAGTATGAGTGAGGAAATATTGGAAATAGTCCCACTAAGTTCAGAAGAAAGACAAGGATTCACATTTATCATTGTTATAAGTTATCATTATAACTAGTTGTGTTGGTGAGATAAGGAAATTATATGTGCAAAAGTTTGAAATGAGGAGGAAAATCATTAATTAAAAATGACAAGGTTATGTACCTGAAAATTCAAGGCAATTAACTATAAGTGAATTTAAAAAGTAAAATAATTTGATAAGATAAAATGTTCAAAATTAATGTATAGATATTAATACATAAATTGCATATATATATATATATACACACATATATCTACTATATATAATAAACTATTTCATTATGATATATGGTGGAAGAAAATAAACAGTGAAATATGAACATCTAGCCAGTCCACATCTGAGGAAATCCTTTTCGCTAGTTTCTCAGAAATCATGCCATCAGGAATCCAAATTGTTCTGTATTTCCAGTACCCAATTTCCCTTTAAATAAAACTCAGTGACTGCATTCTTCTAGGCTTCAGGTCTGTGTGTGCACAGCGGGAGAAATTCAGAGCCAGAAAGAGTTTCCCCACTTGTTAAGGGAAGCATGAGAGAACGTGAAAAGGGCCAGATCATGGAGGGTGTAGATTGTCATGAGGACCTTGTGCTGAAGGCAATAAGCCAATTGGAGAACTGGGTGTCAGTATGGAGGTAGGGAGATCTATTCAGAAGCACCTATAAAAACAGTCCAATTGAGAGTTGTAAAAATACTGCTTGAGCCCAGAGCTTGAGACCAGCCTGGGCAACATAGTGAGACCCTGTTTCTACAAAGAGTAAAAAAGAAAGTCAGACATGGTGGCTTGCACTTGTAGTTCTAGCTACTCTGGAAGTAAAGATGGAAGGATTGCCTGAGGCCAGGAGTTCAATATTAGCCTGGCCAACACAGTGAGACCCTGTCTTTACAAAAAAAATTTGTGTTTCAATAGCAGGGCTCTGTGGTGTGTACATTTAGTCTAGATACTCAGTAGGCTGAGGCAGGAAGATTGTTTGAGCCCAGGAGTTTGAGATTACAGTGAGTTATGATTGTGTCACTGCCATCTAGCCTGGGTAACAAGGCAAGGCCACCTTTCTTAAAAAAATAATTGAAGAAAATATTGAGGAAGTGAAATTGGCTGGATTTGGGGTAATATTATAGTCTGTTTTGTCTATGGTGGGGCCCAAATTGGTGCCGTGTCTGCAATATTTGTTCTTCTGATAGTATCATTAGCATTTAGTGATTATTATTTTGGCAAATGACAGAAAGCAGAGACAAGTGTTTATATGTTGATAGTTATAAAAATGCTTCACCTATCCTCCTCAGTAGCTACTCTCTTCATTTTTGTAGCTTTTACTGTTACTTGTAATTCACAATGAATGTCAGATATTGTCATAATTCTTTATGGGGTATCTTCAATTTAAAGTCATCGGTGGAATAAAAAAATGGGAGACAAAAAAATCAAGGGTGAAGTCCAAGGTAAAAACTGATATGATAGCTCTGGAATCAAATGTAGATTTGACAAATTTCCACAAATAGCTTCAGAGTATGTTCAGCTCAGTGTTATCAGTCCTTGCTTGCAAGGTGTGTTGGGGTGCTTGAAAGATAGTGTGTGTTTTCTCATGCGCGTGGGACAACACAAGCTGATTTGAGAAATAAAGGGAAAGAAACAATAGAGGCATCCTCATGGTTGTTTGCACAAACACATAAGAGTGCACTTTACATTTTTCAATGATGTTTTATGAGCAATCACCTACTCGTTGGCTTGTGAGCGTATTTTTGCCAAATGAGCCAGTCAAAACAGGAAACATAATTTAGAAACAGACAGAAGTTATTTTTTAGAAAGTTTTAGTAAACTAGCACATTAAAAAATTGTTCATTTGAGAAGCAGACTTTGACAAAATTAAAGTATTTCCAATAACTTTTACAAGTTCTTAAAACTCCAAATGTCTACTTATCTTTGACCAGAGCTTTAGAATCAACGCCACGGTGGCAGTGTAGTGTATCACCACTGACCTCTGCCACCTGGCTTAATTTCCCATTCAGCTTGGCTGGGTAATAAAATTCACCTAATGGAATCCCATCTCTGAACTTTCTAGTCATCCCTGCATTGCACAATGGATGCAGCTAATCATGTTTTAAAGAGACTAAATATTACAGTGACATAAAAAGGTTCATTATGTCTTAGTCAGAATTATTAAACATCTGTGACCTGGGAGAGGAATAAGGCAGAGATTAAGTTTGACGTTTGAGTGAAAACCAGGTGATAAAAACAATTAGGGCATTAATGGAGGAAGATTCTGTGCTTTTTCAGTATCATTGACCTTTCCAAGCCCAGTGCTTCTCTTCGCCTGGTCTCTTTGATTGCTAAGTCTCTTGAGAGGCGAAAAGAATAATTTAGGGGAATGGATGAAAATTCATTTAATTTCCTTAGCCAAGGAGGGCTGCTGCTCTGCCCCATTACCTGGGGGATGGTAGCTCTGCAGACTTGTTTCCAAATCAGCAAGGCACTGAACCAACAGGATTCACACCTCTACTCCTTGAGATTATGAAGACAGAAGTGTTTGGATGATCAGTATGACTTTTAACCTCAAAGGGTATCACAGACCAAGCTGGAGGAGTGGAGGAAAGAAGAGACATTGAAAGCCAGATGGAGCAGGTGCCAACCCTCATCCACCACTTGCTAGTTTCCTGTATGGCTTGTGTACATTGCTTAACCTCATTTTTTAAAATATATATTTTTATTGTACTTTAGCTTCTGGGGTACATGTGCAGATCATGCAGGATTGTTGCATAGGTATATACGTGGGAATGTGGTTTGCTGCCTCCATCCCCATCACCTATATCGGACATTTCTCCCCATGTTAACCCTCCCCAACCTCCTTCCCCACCAGTGTCCTTCCCCTAGTCCCCCTCAACAGACTCCAGTGTGTGATGCTCCCCTCCCTGTGTCCATGTGTTCTCATTGTTCAACACCTGCCTATGAGTGAGAACATGCAGTGTTTGATTTTCTGTTCTTGTGTCAGTTTGCTGAGAATGATGGGGAAACCAGCTTTAACGAATGTTTTGTTTATTATTCTTATCAATTTGTGAAGTTTTTACTTCACATATTTTGAAGCATAATTATTACATGCACATATACTTAAGAATGTTATGTCTTCCTGATGAATTACTTTATATCACTATTATATAGCTACAAAGTAGCTCTCTTTTTAAAAATCTGGTTACTATTCCTTTTCTTGAAGTCTACTTTTTCTGAAATTATTATAGTGGCTCTAGCTTTCTTATGATTAACTTTTTTATAAAATAACATTATTGAAATATAATTTACATACCATGTAATCTAGCCATTTAACGTGTACAATGCATTGGTTTTTAGTATATTCCCAGGTATATGCAACCATGTAATCCAGCCATTTAACATGTACAATGCATTGGTTTTTAGTATATTCCCAGGTATATGCAACCATAACTAAGTACATTTGAGATTATTTCTTAACTGCAAAGTGGAACCCCATAAGTTTAACTACCACCCACATCCGCCATCCTCTTCAGCCATAAGCAAACACTAACCTCCTTTCTGACTCCATATTTAGCCTAATCTGGACATTTAATTGATACAGAATAATATATAGCGTTTTGTGCTTGGATTCTTTCACATAGTATAATGTTTTTAAGGTTCACTTATGTTGTAGCATGTATAAGTACTTCATTCCATTTTATGGCTGAATAATACTCCATTGTATGGATAGAAGCCATTTTGTTTATCCATTCATCAGTTGATGAACATTTCAGTCAGTTATCTTCACTTTTTGTTACCATGAATAATGCTGCTATAAACATTCACATACAAGTTTTTGTGTGGACATGTTTTCATTTAGCTTGGGCATATGTCTAATATATAGGGATCACATGTCACTTATATATTAGGAGTGTAATTGCTGGTTCATATGATATCTTTGTGTTTAACATTTTGAGAAACTAAGCTATTTTCCAAAGTGGCTGCACCATTTACCTTCCTATTGTCAACGCAGCAATTTAAAATTCTATAAAATTTCCCTGCATTCTGAGAGACACTTCCTGTCATCTGTCTTTTTGAGTTTAGTCATCCTAGTGAATATGAATTGGTATCTCATTGTGGGTTTGATTTGATTTTCCTAATGACTAATGCTATTAAGCATCTTTTTATGTGTTTGTTAGCCATTTGTATATCTTTGGAGAAATCCCTATTCAGACCCTTTGCTCATTTTAAAATCAGGTTGTCATTTTATTATTGAGTTTTACCTATTCTTTGTATATTCTATTTATGTAATATTTATGGAATATTCAAATATTCTTTTTAACTATTCTTTGTATATTTTAGATAGAAGTCTTAACTGACATATGATTGGCAATTATTTTCTCTCATTCTGTGGAATGTCATCTTTTTTCTTTTTCTTCCTCCCTTCCCTCCCTTCCTTTCCTTCCCTTCCCTCCGTTCCCTTCCTTCCCTTCCTTCCTTTTCTCCCTCCCTCCCTCCCTCCCTCCCTCCCTTCCTTCTTCCTTTTCCCTTTTTCCTTTCCTTTCTTTTCCTTTTTACCCTTTCCCCTTTCCCTTTTCCTTCCCTTTTCTCAGGGTCTCACTCTGTTGTCCAGACTGGAGTATAGTGCCATAATCTTGGCTCACTGCAGCCTTGACCTCTCAGGCCCCGGCAGTCCTCCTGTGCCACCACACCTGGCTAATTTTTGTATTTTTTGTAGAGAGAGGGGTGTCTCTATGTTGCCCAGGCTGGTCTAGAACTTCTGGGCTCAAGTGATCCTCTCACCTCAGCTACCATGCCCAGCTCATTTACTTTCTTGATAGTGTCCTTTGAAACACAAAATTTTTTCTTTTTCTGTTCTTTTTTCTTTTTGTTTAATGTTGATGAAGTCCAAGTTACCTAGTCTTCATTTTGTGGCTCATGCTTTTGGTGTTAAAGCTAAGAATCCATTTCCAAATAAAAAATCATGAAGATTTATTCTTACATTTTTTTTTTGTCCAAGAGTTTTATAGTTTTAGCTCATACATATAGGTGTTTCAACTATTTTGAGTTAATTTTTTATATGATGCAAAGCGGGATCAAATTTCATACTTTTGCATCTATTCAGTTATCTCCACACTGTTTGTTGGAAACAGTATTATTAATATTTTATCAGTGACTTGTCTTGGCACCCTTTGGGAAGATAAGACACAGTTTTATTTCTGAACTTTTAATTCAATTCTATTCATTCATATGTCCAGCTTTGACAGTTCCACACTCTGATTACTACTGCTTTGTAGTAAGTTTTGACACCAAAGAGTGTGAGTCTTCCAACTTTGTCCTTTTTTGAGATTATTTTGGCTACTTTTTATCCTTTGCAAGTCCATATGAATTTTAGAAACAATTTGTCAATTTATATAAAGAAGTGAGCTGGAATTCCAGCAGGAATTGTATTCAATCTCTTCAGTAGTATTGCCATCTTAGCAACATTAAATTATTCATTCCATGAACATGAGATGCTTTCCTGTTTATTTAGACATTTTTCAATATCTTTCATTAGTACTTTGTAATTTTCAGAGCATAACTTTCATGCTCCTTTTATTAAATATATTCCTAAGTACTTTACTTCTTTTGATGCTTCTATCAGTGGCATTGTCTTCATTTAGGAATTGCTTATTGCAAGTGCATATAAATATAATTTATTTTTATATATTGATTTTGTATCTTGTAATTTTTCTGAACTTCTTTATCAGTTCTAATAGTTTTTAGCAGATTTATTGGGATTTCCCTTGTCTAAGATCATGCCATCTTCAAAGAAAGATAGTTTTACTTCTTTCCAATGCAGATGCCATTGATTGATTGATAGCCTATTTGCCCTGGCTAGAACCTCTAATACAATGTTGAATAGAGGTGTTGAGAATGAACATCCTTGTCTTGCTCCAGATTCTAGGAGGAAAGTATCTAGCCTTTTTCCATTAATGGAAAAGGCTTAAGCAGGATGTGAGCTCTGAGTTTTTCTTACATTTTAAAAATAATGTTGAGGAAGTTCACCTCTTTTTCTAATTTGTTGAGTGTTTTTATAAAAGTGTATTAGATTTTGTCAAATACTTTATCAAGAGAATCGTGGTTTTTGTCTTTTATTTTAGAGACATGATGTATTACAATAATTGATTTTTTGATGTTAAGCCCACCTACATTTCTGAGATAAATTCCAAGCAGGCATAGTTTATATTTTCAAAAATATGTTGCTAGATTTTGTTTGTTAGTGTTTTGTTGAGGATTTTTGCATGTATATTTACAAGATATTAGTCTATGGTTCTCTTATGATGTTTTTGTCTGGTTTTGGTATCAGAAAAATACTGTTCCATCGGAATGAATTAGGAAGTATTCTTTCCTCTGTCTTTTCTTGAGTTTGTAGTTAATTGGTATTAATTCTTTTTTTTTTTTTTTATTGCATTTTAGGTTTTGGGGTACATGTGAAGAACATACAATATTGTTGCATAGGTACACACGTGGCAGTGTAATTTGTTGCCTTCCTCCCCTTCACCTATATCTGGCATTTCTCCCCATGCT